>JAPDSC010139255.1:165389-190107 GCA_026290005.1 Latrodectus geometricus
CTGTTTTACTGCAGAAAGAATGACTTCTGTGTTCTTGTAGTATAATATTTTCATAAGACATTTTTGCAATCCTATTTGCACTCTGCCAAACAAAAAGCAATAAGTGTGAGATTTAAAATTAATTTTTTACCTCTTTGGAAAGAAAATCTTCTCTGCTGACTTTAATCTGCATGTGTCACTATCTGTGTTTGTGGTGATATGTGTCTAAGAAGTGTTTTTGTAGCGATGTCTGTGTTTAGTCTGATATACTGACCTTATTCAGTGTGTACAATGCTTTTATTGTAAGTGTTTGTGTAAATTTCTATGCAAATACACAAAGCTGTCAATTGCTCAAGTCACTTTTAAAAAATTACTTATCTTTGGAATAACATTTGATTAATTCCATTAACCCTCTGCATTTCTCAATCATGCAAACTTATACCATTTAAAACATTGAATGCAGAGAGTTATCATGTGAGAAATGTTACTAAAACATTTATTTTAAAGTCACTGTGTTGTCAGTATAATGTTAGAAAGAATTGAAAAGTGTTTCTAGCATATTGAATTTTTTTTTCAATTTCATATAATCTTCAATATTACAAAAAAATTCTAAATATTTTCCTTACTATTACGATTAAACCCTAGAGTGAATGTGTTATCTCTTTTTATGAATTTAAATTAATCTTACAGTTGCTAAAGTCTTTCTTATAAATATTTAAAGTGGATTAACCATAGCTTATATGTATTGAATGTTATTTACATTTGTAAATATGTTTTTCACATATAACTCAAATTTTACAATTATAAGTATCACTATGCAATTAAAATGATGTGGAAAATATTTAAAAAAAAATTTTCTGTGTAACTGAGTTTTGTATCACTCATTCAAATGTTACAAAAAATGAGATTCAAAATTGTTTTTAGAATAAAATACAAATATTTTTAATAAAATTAAAAATTTTATTTTGTTAAAATTAGGTACATTACAAATACTTAAGTATCCATGTATTTAAAAAATTTATTGTATTTGAGTTAATAAGACATTCAGTAAAATATTGTGCAGACTTGTATCTAAAATATATCATTGCATAATTTTATTGTGTATTTCTTGCAATTTAAATTTTTTTTCTCTACTATTTTAATTAATGTAGTTTTGTCAAAAAAATTGTGTTAAAATTCTTTTGTGTAATTTATCAAACCATGTTCATTTGAGTTTATAACTTTGGTAAATTTTTTATACATTAAAAAAAAAAAAAAACCTTTGATATTAAGTTACATCTTATTGTGAAATTATTTTCAATTTACTAATTTGAATTAATGAAAAAATCTTTGTTTTTCTTATTTGAATTAATGAAAGATCATTGTTCTATGCTAAATTGTTATGCATTACTTTTATTGCTTGAAATTCATTTGAACAATTTAAGGAAAAGAAATATCAAGACTAAAAATGTTAATGTCCTATTAAAATAAATTGTTGCAAACTAGTGCAATATACAAATTTCTTTGTTCTATTTGGTTCTAAACTATTCATTAATAAGATTTTGCATTTATTTCTCTGGAAATATATATATATATCAGTGTTTGTAGGTGGTATAAATTAATATATTTAATTATAAAATGTGATAATTACAAAGGAATTTCAGTAAGTTTTACAAATATGCATTATGCCTTTAGATATGTTTCTATTTTTAAACATAGAGCATATCCTTAATGTTAAACAGGATCTAATTCGTTATTAAAAATTTCATCAGTATCATTTATCTGTATTTTGCAATTGGTTGAAAAAATATTTGTTAAAATTTAATCTGTTTGATTAAAACTGTTCATTTTTGAATAATGACAAAGTTTTATGTTATTCACTTTTAAGTATCATAGTGTTTCCATGTAAAAGATTCATATACTCATTTTCATATTTTCCTTAAATCTAAGTATCTCCTTCCGTGTTCAATATGAAGTGTACTGTTTTATTTTTAATTGGAAGTTTGCCCATTATTTTGCACACGTGCAATTTCGTCATTCTTTCTTAAATTTTGATATAATACTTCGCTTTAAGTCATTAAATAAAGTTATTGTTGCTAAATTCTGCTAACAACAAAATTCCCTATTTCTCTGCTTATAAATTAATTCTCCTTAATATTAATAATTTTGTCAAATTTATTATAGGGAAATCATTGTTTTAGTATAAATTTGATTGTGTGGTAGAATATGTTTCAATATCTAGAAATATTTTGTTTAAGAGATGAAATTTGATTAAGGAATAATATTTATTATAGTTAATAATTGGTAATTTATTTTAAATTAAAAAATATTGATGTGCAGATGTTCAACGCTTATAGCGAATGTTTTATTAATAATTATTTTAAATTTTGTTCTTACTACATATTTTTAATTTTGATAGTAATTTTATTAATTGATAAAAATCACTTTTTTATTGCATTCCCACAATTTAAAATGCCATTTTTTCCTGTATATAATCTGCAGGTTATGTATTAAAAAGTTTCTAATTTCTTTTTGCATATTATACACTATCACAAATAATCTGATTAACATTCTCCATCTCAAAATCTTGTAAGAAAATTTTGAAAGAAATGTTGTTTATGTTTCATAGTGTTTATATATATGGTAAACAGATGGTGCGATCAGGTGGCTGACTAATTTTAGCTGTAATCAGATCTGTCCAATTTAAGAACGAATTTGGTTCCTCAGGAATATTACTGTTGCTATTTGCCAATGTCATTTCGCATATAACTTTGACTAGAATTGTTTTGATATAAAAATTTTCATTTTCATATATCATCATATGGAAGCGAAATGTTTAAGTTACATAGCAGATTCTAAATAGAAAGCTATAGAGAAGACAGCTAAAAAAATGGCAACAAATGTGTTAATGTAAACTTTCTTTTGTACCATGCATGTTGAAAGCATGCATGGTACAAAAGAAAAATCTATCCAATACGCAGCTCAAATATAATCTATTTCTTTTAGTTAATTATTAAAGAAACAAATGTATTTTATTTTTAAGATATGTCTAACCTCGTTTTAAAATCATTAAAAATTAAAAATTGATAAGTTTTTCTAGAATTATCGCTTTTGATCGATCTCTTGCTTTCATCTCAATTTATTGCATTTTGCAATGAAGCGGATTCAAACAGATCTTTTTCATAATAGATGTTTTTTGTGTACAATTTATATTTTTAATCATACTGTATATTTTTTATTTTATATGACACCCACATTATCAGCAGTATATATTTTTGACTATTCACTGGAAAATTTACTGTGGATTATGCGATGTTTTTTATTTTACTTTGGAAAAAAGTGGTCTTGCAGATAATACTCTGCTGTGGATTATATACAGGAAAATACAGTACTCACTTTTATTGGAAACAATAAAATAGAGTTACAATGGTTTCAATGTATATATTTATGGGCTCAGAAAATTTATGAAAGATATAAGAACTAAGAATTATTAAAATATGTAGAATGTCATTCAAAGAAAGTTATTTTGTATCTAATTCCCAGCAATGTTGATTTTGTTAATTAAAGTGTATCATATCAAACATTCTAAGTTATTAATTAATTCTATTGTATTATTGGAAAAATTTCTAAAAGTAAAATTTATCTGCATATTTTCATAATAAAATGTAATGAGTCACTATTTCTTGATCTTTTCTCAAAAAAAAATGTGTTCTGATGATTTACTGTTTAAAAATTCTGTTATTGGAATATATATGTTAATAAGTTGAAGATAGCACTTACATTATTAAAAAAAAAAATTTGGTGGTAGTTATTTTCTAGTCTTCATGATGTTAGCCCAGATATTTTCTCATTAAAGTATTGCATATTGACTCATCTATAAACATGAATAAATTACATGATAAATACCTTACTAATATAAAATTTTATCCATTACCAAAAGACTATTAGCAATATCATTGTTAAGATTTAAGTGTGGAAACATTCTTATAAGAGCTTGAATTTCAATAACTGTGACTTGTTCATCAACAATTCTACTTGTTGAAAGATTTTAATGGGCATTATTTCTAGTAATTTTTATATGTAAATGTGTTCTAGAACATAAAAACTATTATTTAAAGTTTGATGCCTGTTTTGTTTGCGGTAAAAATGATGAAAGCCATTTGTTATTTATGTTATAAAACTTCTAGGAATCGCCAATTTGATTTTATGGATGACTGATTTGGGCAAATTTCCATTGTAAAATAATTTGTGTACATTTTCAGACTGATAAGAATTTTGAATTTTGTAAGATAAGAGGTATAATGTATACAGAATTAAAATTTTAATTAATTTTGCTCTTATTGTTAAAGGAAGTTTGTAATATTTTTATAGTAAAATAATACATTGTCCTTGACTTAATAAATCTTTTTTATTTTTACAAATGCTCTACGCCTATTATGTTTTAGTGAAATAATTTATTGAATCCTTGATATTATATTTTGATTACCAGCTATGTTAAAAAATACATAGTTATTTTGTTAAAATGTGTCTTTATATATATTTTTTTAATTACAAAATTGACTATCCTTCTTTGTACAAAAATTTTACATAATTTCAAATTTAATGAAGATAGCTTAATATTTTTGTAAAGAAAAATTATATTTAATACACATTACACATTGAATGAATTAATATCTCTGTGGCAAATGTTTAATTAAATACAAAAATTTTTCTAATCAAAATGATGCTTAAAAATATTTCTTATTTCTAATCAAATTTATGATGAAAAAAATACTTTAAATTGTAATTTAATCATTAAACATTTCTTATAAATATTCAGTTCTTTTAAAATTAAAGAATGTCTATGATAAAACAATATTTATATTAATTATTTACAATTCTTGGTATTCACAATACTTTATTTCGGAATAATTTAAAATTTATGTATTTTTAATTGTTTTTTTTTCCCCTCAGAACTTCCTCTAGGTAATTTACTTAAATTTAAGAACCATGTGAGTTGCTTGTTGATTTATTAAAATTTTTTCTAAAATGAAATCATTTTCATTAGTATTTTATAAATACTAAACAGTATGAAGATGTATTGGCTTTCTACCTTTGTGAGGTCTATTTGATTCTAATTATGCTTACCATGAAATATATCTTCATCTCTGCTGTAGATACTGTCTGATTAAGTCAGGGACAAATGTTTTATATATTATTATTTTATCCAATTCATATTTAGTATTTTTATATAAATGGTATTTAGTACAAATATTTAATCTTCCTGTGTGTAACTTTTCCACACTGGGAGATATGTAAATGCATTGTTGAAAAAATTTTAAATGTGCATTACTTGGTGCTTTCATTTGATTGTGGCAATGTCATGTCTCTGCTTGAAGTAAATGTTTATCTGCTCTTTCAAAAATAATTAGAGCTATTCCTATTAAAATAATTTCAATGTGACTTAAATCTATTTTGTTATTTTATCATATATATCATGAAAAGTAACTTTTATAAAATTCATAATGTGAAATGTGCTGTGTAGTGTGATTGCAATAAATGTGTTGCAACTATGACCAACTTGATCTGAATGAATGTTAAAAAGTATTACTTATAATTAAAATTATATTTAGCCTTGAAAAATTTGTTTTTAGTATGATCTTTGTATTTGGGAAATAATTTATTATCAGAAGAGGTTAACTGTTTTTATTCGCATTCCTTACATCTTATTTTTGTGTGTATACTCAGTCAAAGTTATTGTGTCTGTGGTTTGCTTTAAATTTACTCAATACTAGAGCAAGCTAGTTCATAAAATCTTGCAATTTTGCCTTCAAAAAAGTGTACATTTTTCTAGAATATATTTTTAAGTGGCCTTGATATTTATTCAGCTTTTTTAGCATTTTTCTAACCTTACTCAACTGCATCCAGAAATATTTGAGAGTGATTTCAACATCTTTGTTGAATTAAAATATTTGCATTTTATTTATTTAGTGTGATTTATGTATAGTTCACGCTTCGCTAAAACTATATGTAACATTAATGCTTTAAACTAAATAGCATTTGTAATTTAAATACTTTTCAGCCATATTGTGTAGTTTTATTCAAAGAATTTATAAATATATTTGATTACAGTATGTGTTTTGTTAAAAAGGAATTTTATTACAACTGTGTTTATCTGGATGGTTATTGAGTGAAAATTCTTCTCCACTCTGTATAGTTGATATAGATTAATTTATTTTTACGGTTTTGGTGTCTTTTATTGATTTCTGACTGTTGAAGTTTCTGTATTTTATAAAACTATTCTCATTACTATTTTTATCATTGTTACACCTTTTTCAATATATCATGCTTATTTTCGTACTGATTTATGTATCAAATTACTTTCTCTCTTTGGAATTCACCATAACTAAGTCATTAATCGTCAGTTTTTGTTATTGATATGTTTTGCAACAATATGTTTTAAAACATTAGTTCTGTTCCTTATAAAAGTATAAACATATTGTACAGTTATGATTGTAAATATAAGTAAATAAAGTTTATAATATGCATTGCTTTTTGTCCCAGAATGCTTGGCTATGTTCTTATTTTTGTATTTCTTTCTTTTAGATGATTAAAAAAATCCTCATTAATATATTTTGTCATTTTTTACTGATTTAAAGGAAATCTTTATTAAAAAGGAAACTATTATTCATTTGAAAAGAAATATTTCCAGGTTTCACAAACATTTCTATTTTAATCTGAAACTTTTGTTCTTATTTTTTCTCAATAAATTAAATACTAATTTTTGATATTCCCAAAGATATATTAGTATCAATCGTGTTTGTTTGTTTGTTTGTTTGAGTTGGGTTTTATGGCACAAGGTCCAGTAAAGGACAAGCTGCGCCAATAGTATCAATCGTGAAAATGTTAAATGATTTGCAAAATATCTAATAATTTTTACTGCTGTGCAATGCATGTGTTTGTATATGTCTAGTTTTTTTGTCAGCATATGAAATTAATTCACAAATTAGGAATTTTCATCAATTTTTTTAAAAAAATTAGTTGTGAAGTGAAAAATTGTCTAATTCAGATCATAAAAATTTAAAGCTGGAAAGATAATTTATGGTAGCAACAATTTATTTTTGCTGGCAACTAAATTGCTACAGTTGAATTTTTTCTCAAAAGACAGTGGATTTTGATCACTTTTTGATATATATTTGTTTTTGAAACTACCATTTTTAAACTTAAAACTGGACTAACAGATCTAATTTATATTGCTACACTTAAAGAGCTGTGGTCTCTTTACTGTCTTTCAATATGGGGAAAAATTTTTTTTATAATTAAACATTAATGCTTGCCTCGAGATTTATGTCATGGAAGCTTTATTTTTTGCTTTAAAATACATTTTTAATTTTGGATAATATTCATGTGGTATTGGTAAATTTTAAAAATATTTTATTTAATTCATTAATTTAAATAAATTTAATTTTATTGTAAAAATGTCAAATTTTGTGTAAGATTCTGGATGCTTGCAAAATATTTTGAATCAATATTTATTGTATTTTTATTAGAGCTAAATTTGAATAACCGACATTTTTTTTTAATGTTTGCATTTTATTGCTAATTTTTTATTTAAATATTCTTTCTTTATATTTGCTGCCGTATAAATGAGTTTTTTGCTGGTTTCTGATTCATTCTTAAAGCAAATTTTTTTTAGTGGTTATCTCCAGAAAAGGGGATGTTCTTGCTTGTTTGTATTTAGAAATCTAGAAATTTATTCTGAAAATAAACTTATAACTTGTTTGTTTTAAAAGTTCTCAAAGTATGGATAAAGTTTTGGTTATCAAGCAGGATATCGATTTAAAAAAGAATACTTTTTATTTTTATCGAAACACATTTAAATAGTTGTTTTGAAAAATAATTTTTTTAGAAAATAAGATTGCTATTGAGCACAAGTGTTTTCATTTTTTCCCATTTTGTTTCTGTAAAAAAACTTTTCAGTAGTGCTATAAATCTCTCTTCATTTGTGAAGTAAATAATTTCGAAATTGTTTGATAACATTTAGAATTAGAAATTTGCTTCCCTAAAAAAGTTACTTTGATGTCAAAGGCTCAATATAAATCATCTTTCCCAACAAGATTTCAATGCTTTTTGTTTTCCTCCCTCTTTGTTGTAGAGACTGAAATTTAGTTTAAATAATTTATGAGCATTTGGACTGAATGAGACAATGATTATTCAATAATATTATTTTGCTTTAACTTATTATTTTTTAATACTAAGTTCAAGCATACATATAATTTAGTCATTAAAAACAAGAATAAATATTTCAATTTATGCACATTGATGTTATTTCTTTGCAATGTTTAGAAAATGCTATAAAGTTATTGTTTTTTTAAGGATAATTTATTTAAATACAAACAATATATAAACCATTGATATGTATGAAAAAAATTTAAAGCCCTTATATTATGAGCCAAGTTTTTTCCAAGAACTTTCTTCCATTCTGATCTATGTTTCGCAATTGATCTCCAAGCATTTACATTTCGGATCTTGAAATCTCTGTCTGCATAATTCGTCCGTCTCAACCTAGGCCTACCACTTTTTCTAATTCCCAATGGTTTATGATTGAAAATTTTAAATGTTAATGAGATATGGGTTCATTATGCATATGTGGCCTGTAATCTTAATAAATTTGATATCTATATCCTTTATTGTGTTAAAATAACGCAAACAAAATTAATAAAAGTTTCCGAATAAAAATATTTTATTAATTTATATTTTTCAGACTTAAATTAATTTTTTTCTACATAATTTATTTTCGTTTGTGTCACAGTGTGTTCGGTCTTGGTTAAATATAAATGCCAACAATCTAATGAATGTTTCACTTGCATTAACTGAAAAACTGGATAGAATTTATTCGTTCGCGAACTCTGTCTATATTTATATTGTTACCGTCATAAACAAATATTTTATGACAATAAAAAATAATTATTAAAACAAAGTTTGACAAACACATCTATCTAAATAATCGGATAATTTTTTAACTCTTTGACCAAGTGTTCGTTTCGTATTGCCCCACTCGGAAGTTAGAAATGGCAATTTTCGCCGTTTTCTTATGCTTTAAATTTTGTTTATTAAATTTGCTATGTTTAAAATATGGATTTTTTGCTACAAAACTTGAAATTACTGAAAGTAACAACTATTAACTTATAAAATAACTTTTGGAGGTTCAAATTTTAGTAAAAAAGAATTTATATGTCTGCGTCAAATATTTGCTGTTAAGAAGAGAAAGGAGAAAACAAAATAGCAGAAATAACCAAAATAAAAAAAATGTTATTGGTGATATTTTATTTAAAATTGCAGTTTAGTAGAAAACAGCTTTTTGAGAGACGAGACAGGAGTGTTTCGCAAAATTTCTTTGTGCACGTAATATTACATAAATGTAAAAATTATTTATTATCGGGAAAAAAGTTCAAAATCTTTGATATTACATTGTGAACATCCCTGTTAATGCTAATTTCTAAGGCTTTTTAACATACAGTTTATATTCCGATACTACTTTTAATAGAAAATGGGGACCAGAGAATCCCTGATCATCCTCACATAATTATATGCATGTACAAAACAAAACTGCAACACATATTCCGTAGTACAATTGTGGATACATCATAATAAATGTTTAATGTATTTAAATATCTACGGACTTACATCTTGAAGAACCCTTACTCAGTCACGGAAAATCAAAAATACGTGTAAACAATTAAGCACTTTGAGAAAATTGAAGCTATATGAAACTTAAAACTTTCTGATGTGATTTGATGAATTATGCAAATGATTGAAAATTTCGTCACTAGTGGCTAATGTCAACTTGTATAATGCTCATTGAGCATCAACCAATATTTAAATGATACAACAATCAAGCTTTGGAGATAATGGGAATTAAGAGTACCATGTTTGGTACTGATTGGATGGTTTTTGAAATATGTTATTAAAGTAACGGTATTTTGAATGAAAGTGCTATTCAGAAATACTAGACGTAGTTATCGGCTGTTTGTCCTATTTTAAGTATCTTTTTATTTTCTCCAAAAAAGCGGGTTAATTAAATAGGAATGCTAGTCAAAGCTGTGGAATTTGGGCAATCTTAGCTGTAACAGAACAACGAAAGTAGTCAACTTTGCAGTAAGTAATTTAGTTTGACCTCGAGTTGCTTAAAAAAAATTTTAAATACGAATTAAACGTTAATAGACAATGTCGCTGTCATCCATTCGAAGTCATTTGCCAAACAATTGATACGGTTGGGTCAAGGCACGATTCATTAACCATTTAATTTAATTGAACTAATGTGATTTTTAGCGATGTATATCATATTTTTTTTCCTCTGTGCTGTTTCTATATGCGAAGCGAACAAATATAGAATTTGTGCTGAGTGGCGTACTGTCAGCGTTGTCTCCTCCTATCTTTCTCAGTTAACGTGATAGCTTGAAGATTATTGTGACAATCCTTTGTGAGTTGGTATTGTATTATGATGGAATATTAATGTTATACTCTGCGTAAGCTGTATAGTGACACATGACAGTTAGACAAAATGCTGAGAAGCAAGGCATTCAATTGAGTAGATCGTATTACAAATACGTCTTTAAAAGAGGATAATAATGAAACTAAATGAAATTCGTACATATAGATCGTATTTTAAGCATCTATTATAAATTCATTATGAATATAATGTTCTTTCAATGAGCAATGAAAAGTAAATAAAACCAACTAATGAATAGTATTTTCAGAATTTTGAAATAAGATTTCTAGTAGATTTTAAGAGTTTTGAAGTCAAGAAATGAATTATTAGTAAATTGAAGTTAGGAGTAAATGTTATGGCCCTTAAAATAGCATAATTTAAGGAATAAAAACGTCGTTTCATGGTTTTAAAATTTACTCATTTATATATTTGACTTAACTCTTATGTTGGTGGTTTGACGAATCTAACAATTGCTGAAATTGCATTCATCGCACATAATTGTAAAAGCTTCTAAAATTTACGAAAGTTTCTATTTTGGGATATTTTTCTTAGAACTATGTATATATTTTTTATATATATCTTACAACTTAAGAAAATATAAAAGTTGGAAGGTTGCACCAAATGTTCTTATGAAATATTTTAAAATCACATCGTTAATTTTATGGAATTTCATTGCTTATTTTGATTATCATTAGTAAGCCAATTAACGATATTGCCAGTTGGTATTAAAATACAGTATAGAACAGGAGTGGCCACACTTTTGGAATCCTGGGTCTACTCCACATTTAAAAAATCGAAGTTGGTCTACCAATGGAAGAGTTAAATTAACGTACATATTTATTTTCGGTAACAAGAAAATATGGTAAAATATGTAATTTTGCTAAAAAAAACTTAATATTTACAAAATAAAAATTTACTGATGAAAATAATCAAAAGTATTCATATATCAAAAACTGACCATCCTATTCACTTCGTTTAGTTGAAATTTGGCACTGTATATCTGCGACAATTTTATCATATTGTGGGTGGTACGAGCTTATTGCAATGCATAAACACGAAATTAAATTTTCATCTGTTAAATGCGACCAATGTTTGTTTTTTGTTCATGGTTGAAAAAGCAGATTCGCAAAGATACATCGATCCAAAGTATGATTTCAAATACAAAATCAATGTGTAAATATTTGGAAACGTTTCCTCAGAAATTAATTTCCAAAAATCAGTATCGCTAAATATGCTCTGGATTTAAGAACTATATCTCATCTTAATTAAATAATTTCTTCCTCGACCGTGACTGATGTGATATCTATTAAATGTCCTATTTTTTCAGATACTCCATCAATGTTGACATTTTCATTAAATGGAAATATCATAAAATTGAGTATTTCTTTCAACCTAATTAAGTCAGCGAATCTTCTTTCAAATTCATCAAAAAAACAAGTAAGTATTAAGCGAAATCTTCGAAATCTCGGTTTGGATTATGGATGCACTCTTCCTCCATGTTTTTGAAGTTTCTCAATTCATGTTTTCTTACCTGAGATGCATACCTTTCTATAGTTTTTTTTTAATGTATTAATCGCGCTCATTATGTCCGTTTTAGGTTTTATATATAAATCTTAAACCTTTAATCATAAATCTTTAAATCGTAAATCTTTTCACAGTTTATTTTGTGTTTTAAAGCGTAGACTGTAGCAAATTTTTATTTTAAATAATTCATTGATTCTATGTCATAAGTCATGAATTAAATTGTTAATGGTCCATCCCGAGGTCATTATCGGGATGGTTGCGAGGACTACCTAAAATGTCTTCGTGGTCTACCAGTCGACCGCGGTCGACGTCTTGGCCACCCCTGGTATAGAACATACTCAGCAACATGAGCATGACCTAAATTGTATTATAATAACAATTGGCAGTATCATTATATCTCGCATGTCAATTTATGGGGATCTCATATCTGTACAAGCTGTTTGGTACAGAAGAATGAACTAAGAATGGTTCCATATATTGGACATTTGGCTTTTCAGTGGTAAATTATGAAACAGTTTCTTAATCTGGATCAAAACGCTATGAGGCATGCGATCTAAATTCTAGAGATCCAGCTGCTTCCGTTTAATAAATAACGTTTCTGGCATAAAATTCTCACTTTTAAAAGTTATTTTTATAATATATTCAAAGGTTTTTTTTAATGTAAAAAAAAGGTCGCTACGTAATATGTAGAACAATTTTTGCTGTGGTCCGATGGAAACTGCTTCGTTTACTCTGAATTCTACTGAATAATTCTTTTTTTTTTTATTGCTGGAGTATCAGTTTCAATAAAAATCCAACAAAAGTGAAAGTAGGCGAGCCAGCTGCATTGTGTGGAAGATGCTCTCTCTCAAATAGTTTAGCTCGGGGAGAGTCGGGAGTGTAAAAAGTGAAAAGACTCCTTCTCAGTGGCAGAATCTTAAGTCTGCACACACACACATTGCTGCCAGTGTCAATGACATGATTGACCTATTTTTCTTTATCTCTTTCCTCCACGCTTCTTGAGAAGTTGGAGAAGAAGACTGTTGTTTCCTCTTTCGCTTGAAGATGGTCTCCGTTAAACCGTTAACTAAAAGATTTATCTGAAAGCTCTGAGAAACAGAAGAGACGCAGGGAGAGGAAATCCTTGTGGATCATGGCTAAACCTGCTATCATCATTCTTGCTGAAGTCAACTTCAATACATTGACATTTATTCCGAGAATCTCTACCAATAATTATGAAATACTAAAAATTTATGTATATATTGGGTTGGCAAGAAAGTAATTTTGGTTTCCATTAGCAGACAGAGTTATGCTTGTTTCGTTATTCTTTTGTTAATGTTAGAATTTTGATATTTGGTAGTCGATACCTTAAGGTTGCTATTGAAACAAATTCGGTTTAATTTTGCTTACAATTATCAATTTACGGTCAGTTTTAATATGGAGCTCAAAAATAAGCATGTATGGCTTATTTTACTTTTTAACCATAAAGTGGTTGTTTCTTTCATTACTGTTGAGATCATGTGTACCTCACTTTATTTTACTTATAATTGGTTTGTGAGTTAAACAAATAATCGTTTTCACCAATAATGTTGAATATACAATTTTGTCCACCCATCAAAAACAAGTCAATTTGTCAATGGGATGAGCTCTTCAGTGAGCAGTTAAAGAGAAAATTTTGGCCAATATCTTAGTCGGATTGGTTATTTTTTATATTATTGGAGTTTTGTTTCTCTTGATAACGCTATTAAAAGATACTTATGAATCATTAAGTAAAGATAAATTTATTTCATTTAGCATGTAAAGCACATTAAATATTAATATTTGATTGTTTATGCAAGCGATAAATAAATCATAACATCCACTTTATGGTTAATTTAAATCGGCAAAGAAGATTTAAATGTTTAATGTTATTTTATTTTCATAGACACAAGAAAGTGGCTGAGACGCGCGAAAAGATATGAAGTTTATGGTGTTGGTTATTTAACAGAATGCTCGTGTCAGAATTGATTTAAAAAATTTCTTTTTGGAGATTTTTTACTGAAGGAGGACTAACGTTCTGGTCGATCTTCTTAAGTTGAGATGACAAAATGAAAGCTATAATGAATTGAATAGTTAAAATACAAGAGGTCGCACAACATTTGAATTTATTGAACCTAATAGATGAAAATCTAAGGGGTTTTAGACTTCAGTTTCATTTCACGATAAAAAATCAAAATTTCTTTCTTGCCAACCCAATAAAAGAAATTTTTATTCTTGTTTTGATAAATTATGTTTGGGATGAGATATACTGATTCCCTCACCATATTAATGAACTTTTTTCTGTTTATTAATTTTCTACTGTTTTTTAAATGACATTTCCATTTCCATCACATTTCCTATTTTGAGCGGTGGGAATGTGGTCTATTACAAATCGCTAAGGACCTTGAAGTTTGACACCAATAATTGTCACTTTCATCAAAGAGTTCGATTTATAGTTGTTAGTAGCAATGCTTATTGCTGTGCTTATTTAATTTATTTCATTCATTATATTATAACGCTGCCTAAAATATAACCTTAATAGTGCAGTAGATTTTGTAATGTATACCATATAAACATCTGGGAAAAATTTCCATAAATTTTGATAAGATGTAAAAAACAAGGTAAGCTAAAGCTTTCAAGCATGCATTATTATATTGTAGCGAAATTTGCTTAAATACAAAGTAGAATAGCTGTTGTCACCTTCTTTGCAGGAAAATTCGTTTTGACCAGTGGCGATCACATCCTTCATGCAATTATTTTGTACTTAAGTATAAATTATTGCTTTAGTGCTATGTTTAACTTCATAAGAAAAGAAAAAGCATTATCAAAGTAAAAACAGCTTATTTTTTTTAATAATTATTAAAATATTAACTTTTTCCTTCTCCAGCACATCAGTTGCCCATGTTTTTAGTGTAAAGTATTCACTTTAATTTATTGTTATTATTATATTATATTATAATACAGTATTAGATGTATTCACTTTAAACTGCAAATCGCAGTTTGAATTAAAATATAATTTGTAAAATTCCTTACTGGAACACATAAAAAAACCTCAATAACTAGCTTCTGGAACGAGTTATAGTCAGTTATTCGTCGTTCTAGGATTAACCCTGAATTTTAAATTTAGAAAACAATAAAAAGTCAAATAGTACATTGATTCTATGAACCAATACTAGTTCATAGAATCATTGATTGTTTGGTGGTATTAATTTGGACTTTCAGCTATCGAAGAAAAAATATTATGTTAGTTTCCTGATTCATAATAATATTTTAAACCATTTGATAAATTGTATTATTTTTTTAATTGATTGATCATTGATTTTATCAACAAATGTATTGCTTGTATGAACTTGAGGTTCTGACGTCGAAGAATAAATAACATTATGTTAATTTAATAGGTGAAATTCAATCGAAGAAACAGAAAATCGCATGTTTACCAGATTATTCACGACATCAGGCCCTTGCATCACATTACTCAGCCATGATTGCCTTGGCGAGCATCTTCACCGCATTGAAATTTTCATCCAATTTTGTTTGCCCATTATGTGATCTTAGAGGAAATATGAACAGAGTCCATCTTTGTCACTGTAAGACACTTCTTGGCTACTGTTCCGAAATCTCCCGATATTGGCGTGCCAGAGACTGTTGAATGCAATGATTTTGGTCAGTTTTCGCTTTGTTGTATCCCATCATTTTCTAGGATTTTATTGTACAAACTTTCGGTTGTATTTAACTGACATTGTGCGGCATCTTGACTTAGAAATGAAAAATTATTAGAAATGAATTCTATTTCTAATAATTTTTAATTAGAATTGAAAAAAAAGAAAAATGTTATTTTTAACGAGTTCTTAATTGATGATGTCCATATTAATTTTGTAATTTGCAAAGTAATATGAGAAAGGAAACAACTTTCCGTTCTTCCAAACTAATCATCCTAGTTCTGCAGAATGAAATAAAATTAAGTAAATTTGTGGTTTAAAACAAGACTATGCATAAAATTTATATATTACACCATCAGTTAAAATTGATTAGAAAATTATAATAATTGCCTATTTAAATATAAAATAGTAAATATGTTTCTGTTATTCAATCTTCTACTTTTCTGATTTGAAAAATAGAAATGATATTATATTAATTGCAATAATTTTCAATCAAAATTATTAGAAAATCGATTAAAAAATTGTGCTGCCTACTCTATCTAGTGGTCAGCGTGCTTGACTGCGGATAGGTAGGTCTGGGTTCGAATCCCGGTTCGGGCATGGATGAAGTGTGAATGGCTACCTACCTCATAAACGGGTTTCTATGGCATGTGTGTTTATTTGTATTAAAAAAAAACCATCTCCAGTTATCCTCTTTAATGTGAGCTACAAACATATAAGCATAGAGCTCCAAAAATGTCCGTCATAATCTAACCTATTAAAAAATTGATTTCTTCAACTGCGTTGGCCATCTAACTTCTTAATTAATCAAAAATATTTATGTAACCCACTATCAGTGGGTATCGGCTGTCATCCATGAATTTCAAAGTGAAATAATTCACTTTAAGAAAGATACCAGGTATACAAGAATAACGATATTTGACAAATTCACAGAAAGATGTTTTTTTTAAAAATATTTTAAATGTCATTTTCCAATTGTTTATAAAGCTGTGATAGTTGAAATAGCTCGATTGTTGAAATGGCTTTACCTATTAATATAAATCTTTTTTGATAAGAAACAATAAAGCTTTTAGCTGTAAATGCTTCTGGTAGTATAACCAAAATTTTATTCAAATAAGCCATCTTTTTATTGTAGAATTTTATCGGGCAGTAAAATTTCTCAATAAATGACAGAATCTATGCCTTTCTTGAATTTTCAGAGATCATTAAAAAATTTCTGAGCTTTGTCACAACTGTAACAATCGAAAACATGTAAACATATGTCGTTTCTTCCTTTATGGTTGTAGTTGTTGCACTGGCCTGCATCCCTGTATCTAACCTTGAATTGAGCTCTATCAGTTAGATTTAAACACCGGGTGGAAGTATTTGTAATTTAGAAGCAGGGACCAAGCTGAATATCAACACTTCATGTTTTATGTTAAAGATTACACACACCCACATTACAGCTATTTTTCTAAAATTCCGATTCTCATATCAATCGGCTACTTGCGGATGTAGCATAAGCAATTATTTCCAGGACTTACATTGTGGGAGATTGGTACGGTCAGATGAATCAATGTTTACACATAATTAGTCTGGAAAAGCGATGTTTTGTTTACTTTCCACCACATGGGTGTGACGAATTGTATGATTACCAACTTCTCCCTGCCAAGTCATCCAGACGAATATCGTGATAGATAGTTCTTGTTCTCAATTTGACTCTCAATATTTCAGATTTATTTCGAAATACAATTAAAATTAATATAAAGTCATTAATTTCACTGAGAATTTGTGTAATTAACATGAATGCACGCAATTAAAACTAACTTCTGAAAACAATATTGAAATATTTTGACTTACGAAAAAATGTTACGCATAGTCAAATGTTAGAGATTCAACAGACGTAGATAAAATTTTAATGAATCAACTAAGGTTTCCTTAATTTGCATAATTTTCTTTTTCTAAAGTTGAGTATGACTATTTCAAAAGCTTAGTTTATTGCTTTACAATCATGCATTACTTTTATGTATCAGTATTTTTATACTGTTGTTTATTGTCAATAGAATATTTCATTCTTTATATTCTAAATAATCATCTTCATTAAAAGTTTGTAAATTTATTGTGACATGGGCATATCATGATATATATATATATATATATATATATATATATATATATATATATATAAAATACAGTAAACTTTCAATTATTCGCAAGTGGTTTATCAACGATGTGTAAATTTTAAAAGAAAAAAAAATTAATCTTTAATAAAAAAGTATTTTAATAAAAGAAATAAAAAATTTTAAATAATTTTCTGAAGAATTAAACCTAGAAATTTCCAATTAATTTATCTTTTTGATATGGTTAAATTAATAAATATATCTATGTTACTTATTAAATAAATTGTACAAATTTATCTATTTGGATTGATTTGTTACTTTCTTTTATAATTTTGTTGATTATTATCGATAGCCGCTCCCTTCAATCCCAAGGATAATCGGAAGTTTACAGTATAAACTTCCGATTATCAATAATTAAGATAAACAAATGGTGAAACAGTGATCAATTGAAATTCAATATTTTGAAATGTCAGCGAAAAAGTAGTAATATTGTTATATAGAATGTTTAAATATTATGAAATGGAACGTGTCAAACGGATGTCGACAAAATTCTTGAAATAAAGATTCAAATTAATACTTGTTTTACTAAATGAAAGAACATTTAATGCTTTTCGTTATAACGTTTTGTTTGAAGTGATAAAAAATAGTTCAAAATCCTGGATTTTCATCACCTTTGAAATCTAATTAAAAGTTTTTTTTTATATTTTTTTTTTCATTGCTACTTTCAAGTGGTTTCGTATCTTTTCAATGATATTTTTTAATTTGAGAATTTTGTATTTTTGAAAACATTAAAATAAATAATTTTTTATTTTATTTCTTTTCAGATAATTCAAATCAGAATTTTTTTTTACGTCATTTTCATTTTGAAAGGTCTTATATTATATTAAGAAAGGAATTATATAAATTTCTTAATGTTAAAAATAACTTTACATTTTAATTAGTTAAAGTTGTATAAAAACTAGTTTAAATAAAATGATAGAATTTTATTCGTACCATTGATTGAAAGTTCTTTTAAGTATTTAGAGAAATTAATGAACAATGAGACATAAACAACAATATTTTATTATGTTGCATTTTTAGATATTTACCGATATTTTAAATAATTCCATGAGTTCACTCTTGTGGGTTAGCAGTCTCTTATGGTAAGCTTATGTCTTCTTAAGCAATCAGAACTTTTCAGTCAGAGGCTTTTTATAAGCGGACGAAATAAAAAATCAAGACTTTTTTTTTATTTTAAATAATAATCAATTATAATGATTATGCAGCTTTCTTTAAATTTTGTAAATGTTCGATTAGTATTGGAGGTAATATATTTAACCGGAAATAAATCTGTAAACATTTAGAGTATTTCGTTTTTAATTTAAAGAATTTTTATTGATATTTGTTTTTTATTTTCATGAAATAAAGTTTGTTACTGTTAAAGATTAAAGATGTAAAATAACATCGCGTGCGCTTCTGCATTTCAGGTATTTTATTAAATAAATTACTAAGAAATGTTAAATAAATATAATAATAATTTGGACAAGTTTTTTTATATTAAGCGAATTTTTTAATTATGTAATTAAACTGTATTTCTTCGTTTTCAGCAGAACTAACTCCTGATCAAAATTTTTAAATTAGAATTTTTATATAAAAATTACTGTGTAATTTAAAAACATAGAAAAAATAATCAAAATTTTAAATAGATCAAAATGATAGTGCACGAAATCACATGTGAAAGTTTAAGAAATGATAGTTTCCATTCCACTTCAAATTTAATGATTGAAAAATAAAAAGAATGTAAGGTGTATAGAATAAAATAAATTAGTTTAATTATTTTTATGCGCTACTTATATTATGTATTATATTTCATGACTGAAAATATAGAAATTTAAACAGCATAAAATTTTTAAATAATAATTAATAATTAAAAAAAATAATAATAAAAAAGTTGAAAATGAAAATGGTACCAAAAGCTTCATTTGGATCCCCTTTTAGCGTGTTTCTTATTGAAATAAATATGATTTACGTAAACCACGCGTATAAAAATTTGTAAAACTGATTTTAGGTCACTCATTGTAGATCGTTGTTCAAGATCAATACAAGAGCAGGTTTAGATAATAAACACTTTTAACATTGAAGTGGCAAAAATAAATATTTTTTAATAAGTTTTTTTTAAAAATGTATTGCTAAATATAGCAGAAAATTGGTTAAGAATTTCTTGTTGAATGAATCTGGCATGATGAGAAATAAAGTTTTTATCTACATATGTTTTTTGATGTTATGGAAAAATTTTTAAAATAATCATTTTCTACAGTAACAATGAAAGAAAGGAATCTGTAGCTCCGAGGAAAAGTGCTTGTGATCGATTATTAGCAAACAGATGGAGATTTTGATACGATAAAATGCCGTTATAAGATTCATATCGTTTGGAAGCACAGCTGCTCTTGATTTAATTTGAGTTTTTGGCATCAAGGCACCTTCAAAATAATCCTCATTAAAATCTATTTATGATCCTGTGTTATGAAACGGGGAATTGTGATTGGGCATAAAATGTGGTTGGCTATGCATTTATTTTGTTTTATTTTATTTTTCGATTATACATTGTAATTCATAAAAATATTGCATCAATCATTTTGACTTATCAATAAAAAAATTATTATTTTATATGTTATATGAAAGAATATTAATATCATTAAATATAAGTGTGATTATTTTGTAATTTGTAGCTGTGAAAAAATGTGCAAACAAAATACGTGTAGGTCAGAATAAATAGAAATAATGATTTTTTTACATTATATATTCATATTAAAATATTACACTTAAGTTTATTTTCTATTCAGATCAGACAATTATATTAGATCTTAAATTTAGCAAAATGTGTTTCCAGAAAATAATCCCCTTGTTACTGTAAAGCATGACGGTTAATCTTTGTAAGAAAAATGCTTTAGAATAAATAGTTAGAATATTAACTCCAGTGATTAATAAGGCTGTATGGCTTCTATATCCCTTTGCTTATCACAAACAGCTCTATTTAGGAAGATTTTTGGAAAATATTTTTTGTTTGCTTTCTTTGTGGTAACTATGGATAAGGTTTTCATTAATGAAATATTCTGGAAGCGAAACACATCATTCATACGAAAAAAGAACATTATAGAAACAAGTTTTCACTATTTTGTAGTCCTTAACAGAGACTTATATGCTACATATCGTATGAGTAAGGTTAATTTAAAATAAATTGTTTTATAATAATTTTACATTAATTTTTATTCAACATTGTTGGAAACAACTGGAAATTATTTTCATAATTTTTTTTTTTTTTTTTTGTAATACATTTGAAAGTACAAAAATTTCAAATCTCAATTTAAGTGGTTCTTCATCAAAAATTTTGTGTATTATCAAGAAAACAAAGGAGTTTGTCACAATTGATTCAATCTACAATCTAGGGTAAATAGATTGAAAAAAAAAACATGTGATAAAACCAACAAATTGCTTCTTAAATGTATACGACTTTAATTCAACCAGTTTGTTGTATAAGCAGAATCTATAAATTTAAGTAAAGCTATTGTTATGCTGACATTTTGCTTAATTAACAGGGATTATACTGAAATACCGTTAAATATAATGCAGAAAACGGTCAATTGGTGGGGAATCTGTTCCAGGAAAAAACATCTCGTTTCCAAACTGCTGCCTAGGACACTAGGTCGCCCATCATAAATATCTCTTTGGGTCAATTTAGAAGGAAGGCCATGCCACGCACGCTGAGTTCATCGTTCCTGATAGAGACTTCTCTCATCTATTTCCGCACGGGGGATTGTTTATCCGGGCAAGTGACACATTCGCGCCCTGGGGCTACATGGGTGCTCGCCGATTCACTGAATTAAAGCTATTAATCGAGCATAATTCTGATGCAGACCCCTGAACTCCCTCCCAGTGGTAAAGCAAAACAAAAACTCGGGGTGAGGGAGAAAAACAAACATAACCTGTTCCCTCCCCCCATGGTCCCTTAAATTACAGTTCTATCCTGTTGTCTCATGTGTACTCGAGACAGCAGACGACCTAGTTTTTGCCAGAAGTGAAGTGAAGAGACTCTCCAGCTCACGGGTCAATGCACTTGTCACTTTTTCTCACTCCCCCACTGCCCTCTCACACGGGAAACAAAGAGCAGTAGTGCCATCTGTGGATGCTTCTTCAAGATTAACTCCCCCCCCCCCTTGTTTTCTGGATGAAGATGAGATGAGACACTGTCTTAGAAATAAGAGATGCCCTTCCCGTCCTAAACACGTGTTCTTTCCAGGGTCATCTTGGATTTGAAAATCAAAAGAGCGTTATTAATGTACTATATTAGTAGACAAAGTTTTCCAACCATAACTATAACTTGATGTACAACAATCTTCTTTTTAAATTCCTGACTTGAATAACGTCTTGGTAGTTAAATTTCAGTTTTAGACTTTACTTTTCTAACAGAGATTAAAAGCCAAAATTCTTTAGTGAATGACTACTCTGTAAGAAATATTGCCTATCTTCTCATTTAATTTGAAATTTGGTATTCAAAATTTCTTTTTTTTAACTGTTTTATTTAGACTAAAAATCTCAAACTGATTTCTAATGTATTGAGCTTGACGCATAATTCATGAAAACAATTAAAAGGAAAATTTGTTTTTATAATTGTAAAATGGTTTTTCAAGTATTGCATAGAAAAAATTAACGCGAAATGAGAGACCACATTCGATTAGGCAGTGACCTATACATTTATCAATAACAATCAGTCTTCGATAAAAATAATTGTAATGTTCCTTGCAGACTGAAATGGAAAAAATGTATTTTTTTTATTCATTTATAATTATTTTATTCAGTACTGTTTTTGAAATTCGTTGTAAGTATTCATGTCATTAAAATATTTTTTCCCAATAAATTTTGAACATATACATTTCCTGATTCTCTGTAACTTTATTACCTCACTTAAAAACCCACTGAACAAAAATTTGGAAAATTAAAAATATATTTCAAAAATTCAACTATTTTTCGTGAATAAATATTCGTTATCAACTGTTTTTTGTTTTTAATATTGCTTATTTATTAATATGTCTATATAATAAATAAGCAATATTATTGTATTTAAGAGCTTAATTTAATCATTACTATCAAAGGAAAAAATGTAAGGAATTTAAATTATTTCTTTTTACTGTACGATAAGAAATTAAAAAATATATTTTTTTATACTTATTATAATTAAGAACCATTTTTTTTTATACAATAAAAATGTAAATTTTATTTTGACAGAATATATTGTCATGCGTATTAGATCCATATCTAAAACATATTGTGTATGAAACCTTAAAAACTTAAACATTAGAAACAACTTGAAATAAATATTAATATTTAATAATTAATTTTTTTGAGTTCTTATTATTATTGGTATACTATTAATACTTTTAAAATTTTATATTGAGATAACTTTTTATTTTATTTTACTATTCATGTAAGCATTAAATACATTGATAAAATGCGTGTATTATCTTTCAACTAAATCTAAATCTTACCGAAACTTTCCAATATTTCATAAAATTATTAAAAAATAATAGGTGAAATTTTTTTTATTATTTGAGATTAACACGTATAAAATGAAGAAAAGAATAAGAATATAATTGATAAACAAAAGAAAATATTTCCTTTTATAAAATTTTCAATCAAGTCATTTTTTGAACAAAAAAAATTAACAATTTTTTACTGCAATATTATGATAGAATTATTTAATAGTTTATTAAATATTTTATAAGCAATTGAATTGCTTATAAAGTATTTAATAGAGTATTTTATAAAAAAAATACTCTATTAATAGAGTATTTTATAAAAAAAATACTCTATTAAATACATGATAAGCAACTCAATTTATTTTAAATTCAACTTACTTTTATGTAAAAATATCGAGATCATTTAGATGTTTATATTTATTTATTTGAAATTTTATTAAATAAAAGTTAGAATAAATGAATACATTTTCATACATTCGATAAATTTTCATGTTAATGAATATCACGTGACTAAGATTGTTACTTTTCCCTCATAATTTTTAAATATAATATTGTATTGAATTTTCCATATGCTTGCTCTATTTTAATTTTTATACAAAAGATAGCAATATTTATCTATTACATTTTAAAAAGATTATTTTTAAGTACATTAATATGTAACTTATTTATGCCTAAAAATGAGTTTATTTCATATTTAAGAGGTAAAATTGTTCATTTTTATTTCTTGAAATTTTTCATCATAATTCATTTTTTTAATAAATCTTTTGAGATTAATAACAAATTATTAATATTTAGAAATAAAATCTTCATAAAATTTTTTTTATTAAATTTTGATTTACGTACCCCACATTACACAAATAAATGAATTTTGAATTTATAAATAAAAAAGAATTTCGAACCCATTTATAGTTATTTGAGTAATAAATAGCCAACAAAAACGATGGCAGTTTTTAGCTTGTTTATAAATAACTGTATTGTTATAAGAAACATTAGGTTAAAATAGAGTCTGCTTGAAAAAAAATTGTTGAATTAATAGATTCGGTCATAAAAGTTTACTATCATTTATCCAATAAAGATGAGAGGGCAACAATTTCCCCTGCTGGGACCTCAAAATAGTATGGGGGAGAGGAGGAGGTCAAGGCTGCCCCCTCAAAACGTCAGCCCTAAAACTTCAAGAGGTCATCCTGCTTTGCTGCAGGAAGTTCAGAGCGGAAACATGGCTCTGTCAGGCAAAAGTCTAAGCAGAGATCTAGGTCGGATGTGGTCGCCAAGCAAGCGAAAGCGCGAGGGAATACCGTTATTTCTATTTTCATTGGCGGGAACAAGGCATTACTGTCTGCGGCAAGTTGGGGCGGGGGGTATAGACGACGCTGCAAATATCCAGACCCAACCCTCGTCGTTCCGAGGAAATCGAATGTGTGCCATCGAATCTTAGCAATGAATCGGAAGGTGTGTATGTATACCTTGTGAAAGTGGTCGTGTGCCGAATTCGGGGAA
>JAPDSC010139260.1:0-19306 GCA_026290005.1 Latrodectus geometricus
TTGAACAAGATATTTTAACAAGAAATCCTGTCCTGAAAAAAAAAAAAAGGAATTTCTACATTAAAATAAGTGCAATTACATATATAGAAACAAATACCTCCTAAATTTTTAAAAAACTATTGATACTATCAGGCAAACTTATTTTTATTTCGTTTGGTCAGAAAATACGATTAAATTTTTTAATCATATTTTGAAACATTTGATCATGAGTTTATTTAAGTTATGCTTTGACAATGAGCAATGGACAATCTAAGGCTGTCTTTGTCTTAAAGCATTTTAATATCCATTGTATATATATATATATATATATATATATATATATATACGTGGGTGGAAATCCGAAAGAAAACATTCAAGTACCCACCACAAAAGACTTGCATACAGAATGCAAAGGAGCAACATCCATTTCCCGTTTTTCAACAGTAGTCGGAATCGAACACTATAGCTTTCGTTTTGAAGTATGCATTGCATTTCTTCCAAAATACAAAGTTTTTTTTTTATCCTATAGGATTAATAAAAAAACCATGTATGACAAATAAAAATTCACCTATTAGGTGAAATGTTATTTGTTATATTTTAAATTTACTGTTATATTTTGAATTAAAGAATCTATTTTCACCCTTGTCAGCGTTGTTTAGGCTTGGTAAATTCCGAATCAAGCGCAAAGAGAAGTTAAAACTTAAATTTTTGCAAAAAACCTTAAAAAAAAAAAAAAAAAAAAAAAAAAAATGCATCAAAATAGTCAAAGTTTGGCAAAATATGCAGGAAACAAATTTTTACCAGAATGTTAGCTTAAAATGTTTGATCCAATAACTCTTTGTGAGAACACTGAATCATGCTCATCTAATACCGAGAGAATTGCTATTCAGTATAGAAAAAAGGCATTAGAATATACAACATTTGAAATTTTGTTCTTCAGGATTTATATTTTTTATTTAAAAATAAGGATAAAAATGTCAATGTGAGTTTTCTCACTTAAATATAAATTTGAAACAGAAGAAAGAACAAAGGTATAGAAACTGCAATAAGCTTAAAAATGCCTATTTTGCCTAATATATTTTTTTTTTTTTGCTCACCTTAATAGTCAGTTTAAATAAAAATATGTTCTCATGTCTGTACTGATTTATATTTAGCCTTATATTTATAACCTTGCAATATTTTTTCGTTTATTGTTTATATTTATTTATAGGAATATTTTGAGGTCTAGGACTGGAACATTCTTATTCGACTGTTATAAGGTGAGATTTACTTTAAATGACTTACTTACTCTCCACTCATAAGGGATATTTACTCTATCACGCATTCTTTGTTTTCAGGAATGGCTGAACAAGGAAATGACTTTCCATGCCAATAAGATTCGTGACCTGGAAGGTATTTAGGAATATTTCCAGTCCACATTCAATCATTTTCATGTTTTAATAGATTTAAGTTTTATTCTGGAAAATTTATTTATAATAGTTTTGAAAATTAAACATTTAATCTGAATATTAAACAGAAATTTCTGTTTAGAGAATACTAGTTTTTAAAAATTCTAAAATTTAAGCATGAAAATTTATTAGGACAAGAACTGCTTCGGGCCGTAGAAGATACATGGATTTCTTTCTATACTGATACACTGCCAACGTTGGAAGCTCTATTTTATCAAATAAAAGTAAGATAGTTCTTTTAATATATTGGAAATATTTTCAGCTTTATTATGGTATATACAAAGTAATTAGTTGATTTATTTTTTGAAAATTTAAAGTGAATATTAGTTTAGAAATAAACTACTATATTCTTTTCGTTTTATATCATCTTGAATTATAACGTGTGTTATTCATCTTAGTTTAACTCGAAATGTTTAATTTCTTCATTATATTTCTAGTTATTTAATAATTTTTTTTAAACGATAACAATTCATTATTAATAAAAGTAAACATAAAGAAGATGCAGCATAGTAAATTAATTGGGATTTTGTGATTGATATAATGACTAAAGGCCTATGTTTGTGTAAGTAGAAATACCAACTACAGTTTCAACTTTATCTTGGAACATTTCATTTTGGAGCTCCCTTTTTATCCTCGGTTTATATTTTTTAATATTTATAATTTTTCTGTTATTATGTTTAATTTTTCTGAAAATATAAACGGAATCAGGGATCAAGAGCATATTATTTTAGCTGCTTCCCCTTTTTTCACCGACTTTGATAATATTTTAAAGGAAATACTGAGAAATAAAAGATATCTGTTTTTTACCTCCTATCCTTATACAGTTTTCCTTTTAAAGTAAGCTGATTTGCAGAATATGGAAATAAATGTGTATCTATATAATTTCTTATTCACTATAAGAAGTCAAAGAGTAATTATCCATTGATAGTGTATTTTCCTTCAATCTAAAAGAAGTTATACGAATAACATTGAAATCAAGCATTGTTTTACATATTTGTATGAGATATAATTTTAGTTAGGACTACAATTTATTTTTTGTGTATCATTTTCATAATCCTCTCTCCTTATTATTTTTTAAAATTTTTATTAGATACTTGCATTATATAGAAAGTTTTAGTAAAACAAGAATCATTCATAAAATTTTTATAACTATTCTTCATTA
Source organism: Latrodectus geometricus (assembly GCA_026290005.1). NCBI lineage: Eukaryota > Metazoa > Arthropoda > Arachnida > Araneae > Theridiidae > Latrodectus > Latrodectus geometricus. Next base: position 2,590 of record JAPDSC010139260.1, read on the forward strand.
TTTTTTATATAGTGACTATCTTAATTTAATTCATATTTTTGTGATTTATAAATTCACATTATAAGCCAATAATTCAATTTTTAAGATTATACTATTGATATTATTGACTTTAAATGAACAAGGTGTTTCTTTCATTTAAAACCAATAATATCAATAGTATAATATTAAAGTTAATAAACTAAACAATTTTTCATTTGAAGGAAGCTAATAGTGTATTTGTTAGTACAAATCTAAGTATATTGATACACTTGTGACTTTAATCTAAGTAATATTCATGATTTAATATTATTTTCACTCGAAAATGCTTATTAAAAATTTTAAAAATACAAACAATTAGAAAATTAAAAAAATATTTATAATATTGAATATTAATATTATGCATTGAAACATGCAAATATTATGCTTTAATAACTTGGGTAAAACTGGCTTATTTCTGTTCGATGTTAGAACAGAGCATTTTATTATAATAAATCTATTATTTTTTTATTACTTTATGAATGCTTTTCTCTTCGAAATGAATCCCACTTGTCAAAAGAGTAAAAATTGGCTATTTAAATTTTTACAAACAGTGCACAAATTTAGATAGATATTCATTATTAGTAGTTATGTTCTCTTAATTTTTCAGTGTGTTAATTATAACTTTTTTACTATTAATTATGGTAAAGCCTAAGGGAAGAGCATCAGTCAGAACCTCTACTTTAGTGGCCTTTAGAGACCACATTTTCTTTGCTCAAAATATTGAAGGTAATTTTTTATTATTATCTCTTAGAATTATATACTTAAATTATATAATAAATAAAATATCAGTAATATAAATGAAGGAATACTAAAATATTGGAGCAATAAGAAATAATAAAATATGAAACACATCTGAAGCAGTATCTTTTTACTATTTTTATGGATGTCCATTCTTTTATTATATAGTTTTGCAACTTTTCATATAATCAAAAGAAAGTACTTTTTTCTAAACTTGCAATTAAATGTTTATTTCAACTACAAATTTCTTGAAGAAATTTGAGATGAAATACTAATGTTCAGTCAGATAATAAAATGTTATGCTGTAAAGTATTGAAAAAGAAAAATTAATCGTAAGTTATAAAACATTTTTTAAAAAATTGGCAATATTCTGTATTTTTTACGCTCCTTTTGATGTGAAATTTTCTCATCTCAAAGTTTATAAAAAGTAAGATGAGCAGTTAATTGTACAAAGAATGGCTTAATTTTTAGTAGAGTTTAATAAGCATATTTCCTCTCTTTCATCAATTATTTACACTTGAAATAATGTAAGCACATCTTAAGGCTTACCTTCACAAAAGTAATATATTAAAATAATTTAATTATCAGTACAAGAAAAGAGCATACTCCACTGGACTGAAATATCCAGAGAGTCGATCATCTTGCATAGCTTTTATTAACTGTATTCACCTAGTATTCATGTGAAAGGCGTTAAAAGCAATATAAAAATGCACACTTATTATTAGTATATATTATTGCTCATGTGAATTTCTATCAAACAAGTGTATTTTCCTGCACTTAATGTTATGCATGGAAAATGTGATCAGTTTGTTAAAAAATATATCTGAGGGCTCAAGGTAAAGGATGATTTACTGAATAAGGGAATTATGAATTCTGATTGACTATAATAGCTCATACGTCTGACTAAGTGCCTATATTTAACTTTTTGCTGAATTTTAATGTGATGTATTACCAGAATGAAACTTTAGGAGGAAATTCTGACAAATGTCATAAAAGTGCTTTATGTTACAAGAGGTCATGCTCTCTGCTTTAATATCATTTTTACTATCACGATAAGAAACCTTAACTTGCAAGTCCACAAACTAAATATAATTTTTCAAATATATTCCTAAATATAGAAATGTTCATAATATAAAATAGATGGTGTTTTTTTTAAACGTAGCTTGTATATAATAGAACTAATTTATTCCTCAAAAACTTCATGATCATCAGTTTTTAAAATCAAATAACAAATGCTCTCACTATTCTAATATTTTAGCAAATTTTTTAAGTACACTACTCGCCCACCCTGTCTAGTGGTTAGAGTACCTGACTACGGAGGACCTGGGTTCGAATCGCGGCATGGATGTACTTTCTCCGTGTTTCTTGTCCTTTGTGATGGATGAATGTGGCCCACCCTATAAACGGGTTGGTGTGACGTGGGTAGTGCTACTCGCCTCCGTGTTCACAGGTACCAACCAGCTAATGATAAACGAGTAGCATTTGTTGTGGCGAAGTAATTAAATGATTTGTAATTAAATGAGATCGTAAATTATTTTATTCTAAAGGCACCACTTTAATTTGAAATATTTGAAGAATTTTTATTATCTGACGTGTCAGAAGTTTAGTTTGAACTTTTTTCGTTTAATGATGAAAAATAAGTAAACAACTATATGAAGCTAAAATAGTATAATTTATGATAGTTAAAAAGCATTTGTATTTAAATTGACATAAATGTAAGGAGCAATTTATTTAATCAATGTTGTTTTCTTTCACAGATACCATCAAGAAAGAAATTGAAAATTTGACTCCGGAACTCCGTCACATGATACTTATACTTTATGTAAGTAAAAAATATCAAAAGTTAAATAAGTATATCACAAAAATATAAGCACCACACACACAGTAACTGTTTTTTTATTGAATGTTCCGATAAGGAATTTTTATAAAATACTATTTGTAATTGTATTAATTTCCTTGGAATATGTAATATGAGTGAGAACTATATTAACATGACAGAAAAATCTACTGTCTGTAGATTTTTCTGCTTGTTGTTTTATATCATCCATGTCTAGCTATTGCTAGGCAAGGTCCATAAGTTTATTGACCCTCAAGTAGTCCAAAAATACTAAAGGATTTCCAATTAATTTCTTAGCAGGAGAGTTGAAGAAAATGTGTTCAGGGGAAGCATTTTCTGAAGCGCACTTGTTGCATGTTTAAAAAATCTTTTGACCACTATATAAACAAAGCGCCCTCAAGTCACCAATGGCTAATCTGAAAAGAACAGTTAGACCGTTTCGCCAGCCCCCAAGATTAGTTCTTGTGTACCATTCTTTTATTGGAGGGATAGTCATTTAACCTTGTTAAAATTCTTCCTGATTTCGTATACCATCTTGATAAAGGCAGAGGTCGGGACTTAGCCAGTTTATCTGCAACCTCAGAAAAGTATATAAATCTAATATTTTATTTAATGGATATCCAAAAATTATCTTGTTGATAGCAATATAGGCAAAAGAAACTATAACATGCATAATATTTTATAAGTTCCATTTGCAATACAAAATTTATAACTTGTATACCACTCAAGTGAATGATTTTTCTCAAACGGACTGCAGTAGTTTTAAAGGAAACGTCTGCTGGAATAGTTAAAAATATCACACGTACAATATACCCCAAATCCTATGAGACTGTGGAGGGAATGTACCAATTAATTGTTTCTATAATAAAGTCTTAATTTGAGAAATAAAAAATTCCAAATTGTACAAAGCATAATCCATATGTATAAATTAAGACATTTCAAGTCAACAAACGAGGCGTTCAATGTAAATCACATACATTATAAATTATCTAATCAAGTCCAATGAAATATTAAATTTTATAGTTAAGAAAAAAAAAAATATTCCACCAACATTCTGGATACATCAGACTATCAAAACTTTTGTTTTCTATGGTCACTTTTTACACATAAACTTTAAATCAGCTTTAACCCCTATAGTTTAAAGTAGCATTATAAGCATTCATACTCAAGATGAAGGTCAAAACCATGAGAAGATGCGCAGAAAGTATCAGGAGAAATAAATAAAGGAATAAAATCACGTAAACAATGAATAATTTTTCTAGTAATTTATAGTTCAATATTTTATTTAAAGGAATTTTAACATTTGAATGTAATACTGATATTTTAAGAAAAACATCATTAATTAAAATTTTAGTTATCTACAAAAGCATTTCCTCCCATAATACTTGTTATCTGGAAGCCGATTATACTTAATTTTATAAAATAATACTCATACAAATTCTAATTTGTCATGCTTTACAGAAGTAAGTGCACAATGAAGTATGTTAGATTAGTAATATATTTAAGTAGAAAAATGCACACATTCAATTGTTAGATTTGTATACAAAGTTCACACCCATCAGAATGCACACAAATTCGCACTTTGAAAGATTTTTAACATGCTAGAAAGTTGCAAAATATGTTGATTTTTGTAGGATCATACTCTACATGTGATAAAATATCATCTCTTAAATTAATACAGCCATTCTAGTTACTTTTTCATTTTAAGACAATTAGGTTAAATTTAAATAAATTTTCAGTATTTAAATATGTCAAATGATTTTTAATAATTCCTGTTTTCATTTTAAGATTTTGTCAACAATTTATTATTGATAATATATTAAAATACTTCATTCATTAATTAAAGATTTTCATTAAAAATAAACTTTTGGTTGATTGATTTTACCATGAGCATCATATTTTCACACTAAGTTTAAAAGAAATGTGATATTTTAATAATTCTTGGATTTTTAAAATTGTATAGACTGTTCATGATACGTATCCCCCATCTAAAAACAAACTACGACTTGAAGCTTTAGCTGCTAAGACTTGTGAAACGTTTTTGGGATATCTTGGATTGTATAAGAATGGTGAATTAGTTGTGCCTTCCAGTGAGCCAACAACAGTATCCAGAAGAAGACCAAGTGGTATGTATTACCAATTTATGAAACGTTTTATTAAGATATCCTAGTTTTTAATGCTAAAACTGTTTTTTATTTGATGCTATTCTTCAACTTGAAGTGAAGTCTCTAAAGAGAAATTTATACTGATGAAATCATTTTTGGAGAATGTTAGTTAATCATATTTATTTTAATTGACAAATTAAAATCATTTGAAAGTGCATTGAGTAAGGGTCTTAGTTATATTTTTCTTGTTAAAATCAAGAATAGTTCAGTAACATGAATGTTTTATAAATAATATAAAAATTTTAGCTAGTTTTCAGATTTTTCAAAATAGTATTTTCCATTAAACTTATGGTCAATATATTAAAGCAAAATTATTAACTAATATTGATTGTATTTGAATGCTTTCCACCTTTATGATTGGTAGCTTTTATTATTTGCTTTAAAATTTAATCCATTAAGCCTCTTCTTATTTCATAAATATCAAGAATTTAGCAAAAATAATGCCATGCAAGAATTGCACAATGGTTAGTTAGGAATTTAAAACAGAATGCAGTATTTGGGTAATACTTTATTTCAATGTGTCAAGGCAATACTGAAATATTTTTAAGACAATCATTAAAATTTTTATGAAATTACAAATTTAATTCAAGAAACACTGATTCTACAATAAAATATAAGTGAGATATTTCATGTAGAAATGTATGACTAATTACTTGGTGTAGATCTCGGTGATCTCAGGACGATTTGAAATAAAGTATACATAAATTAATAAAAAAAATTTGATTAGAAGATAAGAGTACATATTTTAATGTATATAGAAACGTTTGGAAAAACTACGGATGAGGAAAAATACGATGGCTAAACTCAAAGATAAGAACTCTGTGAATATACTTTTTCTAGATTTTAAATACGGCAAAGATATTAACTTAAATGTAATTAATGATATATGGACATTTAAGGATGTTTTTATATCATCCTTAAATGTCCATATATGTACAAATGGGGTAAATAATATAAGTACATAAAAATAATATATAATATTTATTAAAGAGAAGTTTGGCTAAATTTAACTTGAATTCCAGTGCTTGTGAATGTAGCAATTAAAAATACATTTCTCAAACACTTCTCAAGGGATTTTAAACCATTTAAAGTGCCTAATGTTTCAATTTTAATTTCCTTACAAAGAGTATGAATTTTAAATAAATGAGAAAAATAATTACTACTTGAACAATCTCTTTATTTTTCGTATCATAATCTTCAAGTAAACTTAGACACATCAAATCGAAGGAATTATGGAAATGTTGAGCATAAATAATTCATCCTGAAACAAACCGTTGTTTAAGTATGGGAGAAACAATAATGAATAGATTTAAAAAATCAAAATAAGATACAGTTTATAATGTCAAGGTAACGTTTCATGTCTTCACAACGTCATTATCGTTGAGTCACCTATTTAATTTATTGAATCATTATTCCAATCCTCATTATGTCCGAAAATAATGAACCATCTCCATCATTTAAAGTAGAATTAATTATATTTAATATAAATGATTTTGACACTACTGGTGCTATTTTAAATTCTAATTGGAATTCTTTGATAACTCAAATTTGATTATTAAAGACATTTAGTTCGAAAATTACGATTGTGATAAAAATAGTTGAAAAATATATATTCACGCGCGTTATATTATGCATTCATATCAGAGTCTAGTGCTTTCAGTAATCGTTTCCATTTCAAGAGTTGCTTATCTCTGCAAGCCACCTTCTTTTTTGATCCACTGTCTTTTCATTGGTAAAGACATTTCAATTTAAGCGATGGCGTTTATTCGCATGACATTACTCTAAAACAACCATCAGTATGGTTATTTTCACTGATTATGCAGTAAAGCTATTTTGCTCTTTGCATATATTGAAAACCAGTGTATTTCGTTAGTAAGAAAATTATCCCATTATGACAACTCAATTGCTAATATAAGACTGATACCTATACCTTTTCAGTCATTACAAAGTAGATTGTTCCAACATAGCCAAGTAATAAGTTACATTCCTTTAAATGTAGATGTTCAGCTATAGATATATCATATATATATATATTCTATAGTCCATTATGTTCTGATTGTTCTGCTATCCTTTTATACTTGTAGAAAATTTCCACAAATATGAGTCTTACAATAATAAATACGTTGTAATTATTAATTTTTGTTTCTAAAGTTATTTAATTTAAATAATATTTTTTCTAACGTCATTAAAGTTACTTTTTATTTCTGGTATATTATCCCCAGATTGTGTGTGTTTTACTATTTATTCTTTCATTATATATGAAATAACATAGTTACATATTCTTTTTCTTTAATATTATATCCATGCATATTGTACATTAATAGGTATTGTATGAAATAAGAAAGATTTATTCAATGAAAATAATAAAATTATTTATTCTATATGTTTTTGAAATTATTATTTTAGCTGACGTAGGTCCTCGACGTATATCTCGGCCATTTAATGTTCAACCTCAGCAAATGGAAACGTTGAATCAGCTTTTCAGGAATGCTGTTAGGCACAAATCGGCAAGGTATGAGAACAGAGGAACTGCTCAAAAGGGTGAAGGTTCAAGTAATTTTTTGAGAAAAAGTACTTAAACAACACATCATTTGATACCATGTATTTTCTCTTAACCATAATTTTGTGGCTGGTACTTTAATGTTTCAGTTAATAAATAATGTTTTTTGTGGTGGTATAACTTATTTTTGTCTCATACATATATTTTTCTGAAGTACGCTGGACTGTAAAGTTTTTAAAATCAGTATGTTTAAAAAAATGAAATAAAGAGTTAACTTTGTTGCAATCTTAATAAAAAAATTAATAATCGACATCAATATGTGCCAATTTAAATGATTTAAGCTAAAATATAAATTTTGTTTTTTGTATTCATTATAAAATTAAGAATAATTATATATTAGTAAACATAGCAACACCCTAATGGAATAATAAATTTAATACGCAAATGCCTTGTATTGAAATAAATGGATGATTGAATATTCAAAGCGAAAAACAATAATACAAATCTCTGAAATTGCTATTTGGTGTTATTATCAAACATTTCAATATGTTCAATTGTATGATGTTGAAGGGAGTCAAATAGTTATCAATATCTGCTTAGGGAAAAGCACCTTCTTACAGTTTTACAAATGAATTTGTTTTCATAAGTTCATTTGTAAAACCATAAGATTTTAATAATGAGAGAGATTGCATGAAAGGAATCCCACGCGTATATGTAACTCAGATAAACGGTGATTAAGAAGAAGCTATATGAATTCTTCTGAAAAGAAGTCTTGAGTATTCCTTGCACAAGGTAGGAGATCTTATCCTGTTAAAAGATAGTTCCAACAATATCTCAAAGAAAAGGAACAACTTCGAGTACTTCTTCGATACAAGGTGATTATAATTTAAGTTTCAAAACGCTATAAAAAGACATTTTGTATGAATCTGAACAGACGTTAGTTGTTATGTGTGGGTAATGTTTTTGATGATATTTTACAGCTTCGGGAATAGAGCTATTGTCTCAGTTTGGAATACCGTATTATTTTTAAGAAGTTTGCATTGATTTTCTGTGATTTTTTGGTTTTGTTTCTTTTACAACACTCCATTGTCACCCCAATGCCCGTTAAAAACTGTCCCAATTCATTTTCATAACCTGATCCGTCTCTGTAATACTTGATAAACTATATTTCCTTGATTTTTTTTTTTTACTGTTATTACTTAAAAGAGTTAGTACATTATACATTTTAGAATTGTTATGTTTAATAGTAGGGTGAATTTTTGATCTTTTGAATTTGAGATTTCTATTCAATTGGAGAAGAAAGTTTCGTCAATCTATTTGATATTTTTTCCAGTAATATCAGTGTGGTTATTATTATTATTTTTTGCCATAGCTGCCAGGTCTATTTGTAATGAAGGTATTCCATTAATACTGATATAGCTCTATTTTATGTGTTTTTATAGCAGCTTGTTAATAATAATAATAATGGTTGCTTTTGGTTTTTAGATTTCTTTGGTCATTTGGGTAGGCCCAAAATAAACATATGATTATTTTCTCATCGACATCTTTAAGATATGATTTTTGATTCCTCTGGTGTGCCCACTCAATCTTCTCAAATTATTTACTATTGGATAAATTTTTGTTTTCAAATATCTGATATGTTGGATAACTTTTGACCAATTTGTATATCAAGTTTTAGCAATGCTTTTGTAAGTCATAACCTTTGATTGTTGATATGAATTCTTGAATTAAACTTTAGTTTCTTATTTCATTTGCCAATGACAAGTATAGCTGACTTGTAGCTTTAGAGAATTGCATATTTCATAGAGAACCTGTAGTGGTTTGTCGCTTTTCTTTTTTAACTCTTATTTTGCTTTACCATCCATTATTATCAGAGTATCATCTGCAAAGGCTATTACAGTTGTCTTGGATTCCCAAGACAACTGTATAGCCTTAGCATATCCCATTGATATTTTAATATTTTATCATAGCATAATTTCCATAAAGTAGGGCATTTACTTCAGTCCAAAAACCCTATTGACGTAGATGAAGATAGTTATTTATGAGTAAGTAATGTTTTATTGGTCGAAAAACAATTTTTCTAGAATTTTTGTTAATAGCTGGAAACAAGCATATGAGTCTATATGATTTTGGTTATTGTGGATCTTTTTGAGTTTTGAGAAAGAATACTAATTGACCTATTTTCATTTTGGTAGGAACATATTGCTGTTTAAGGTATATATTAAAATAATTGAGCCTGGAATAGATTGGAACATAAGCGTGATGATATTATTTATGCCCCTTATACCTGGAGCTTTATTGCTATTTAATTGCTTGATAATGCTCTGTGTATCGTAAAAGTTGGATGTGGAGACGTTGCGAGAATATATGTAGCATTTCCTAATCTTAAGTTTCTGGTTTGTGGGTTGATGGGTTATCTGCTTCAAATACTGTTTAAGAAGATTTTATATGATTACTACAGTGTCTTGTGAACGAGGATATAAAGTATTCCAGGTCTATAGTTTTGAGGAATGAAAACCTTGTTTGTGACTATTAGTGGCTATTTTTTTTAATATTCGAAATTTTTAGTTGTTCTCAGTACAGAATTCAGTCCATTTGTTCATTTTTGATTGTATTATTAATTTCTTATACATAGATAATTATTTTTTACATTCTGTGTAAATACTTCCTCTTTCAGTTTGATTTATTGTAGATTCCCTTTATCTTCTTAAGTCTCTTGTTTTTTTTTTTTTTTTTTTTTTTTTTTTTTTTTTTTTTTTTTTTTTTTGAGCTCTTAGTGTGGAATTCTACTAATGTAATTTTATATTGGGTTGTTCGAAAAGTTATTTCGTTTTTGCAAACTGAATCAGTTTTTTGCAAATGAAAACCAACCATTTTATGAGTATGAAATCAGGCTACGACTAGAAAGATGGTAAAAGGTGTTAGACTCGGTTGAAATTCAATAAAGTATTTATTTGCTAAACATTTTTTTCTTTTCATATAAAATGACATAACTTTCCGTGCAACCCAAACGTTGTTTTTAGTACTTTCAATTTAAAAATCAAAATTGTATTAAATCTCATAGAGTTAGAAAATTCGAGCTTTCCATTCGTCGCATCATCTTTAACATAGCATTGAATCTAAACCAAAATATGTTGTCATGGAAAGAAAGACCCAACAGATAACTCAGAAGAGTTTATAATCTTTCTACTCAAAATATATTTGATTTACGAAAAAAGGAAGCAGGGCGTTCGCCACTATTTTTCGCTAAATCTTAATTATGTACTTAAATTTAATTATGATATTATTAAATTACTTTCCATGATAAAATTAATTTGTTATCATGCAGTGTGTGCACTAGAAATAATAAGACACATCAATTTATTTATAATATAACTGGATAGAAAATAACTTTCATAAAAAAATTCAATGACTTAAGATATTATTCCTTGGTCATGGGTTCAAGGATGAAATTAAAGATTTATATTGTCATCCCAGTGGAATATGAAAAAGAAAAGGTAGCTAAAAAGTATTTTATTTTAGGCAAATTATTCATTAAAGTAGGATTCTTGCCAATATGCTGCATAATTTTCTTTACCATATTTGAGAAGTGCTCGAAATACTTCGGATTCTTTATTCCCTTTTTTCTTTTTAGCATCTAAAACTGTAAACATTACAGCTCAGTCAAAATAAAAGATTACGAGCCACCATTTAGAAAATTAATGATATATAGTTTATTAGGTTACAGTATATTTCCAGTAAAAACTAATATTTGCTAATTATTTTTCTTATAAAACTATTTTACAAGTAGTTAAGTTATTTATACTTTATTCTATACAGAAACTCGTGTTTAACAAGCTATATTTAAGAATTATGAGTTGTAAATATGAGCATTTCTGGTACCATACAGCTTGTTCTATGCCTCTTTATTTTAGCCTGTATGATATCATTGGTAACGGTACTCGTTACGATAATATGAGCCATTTACTAAAGTTATCGGACTATTGACATTACTATCAAAATCTGAATCCCTGTTAAAAAACTTGAAAAAAATTTTTTCACGTTTTCAATCTTTTTTTTTTTTTTTTTTGTCGAGTGCCAACTAGGAGGGCAATATGGGTGCTCTGCTCCACTTTTTTCAATTTGGTTTGGAATCCGACTTCTTCAGTATATACATGTCATAGGTTCCCGTTTATATGGTAGGCAACCCTTCATACTCCATTCATACAAGGAAAGGACAAAGACAGAAGAGAGAGAGAGAGAGTACATCTATTCCGGGACCGGGATTCGAACCCTGGACCTCCCTATCCTCAGTCAGGCACACTGACCACTGGACAGGATGGGCGGCATATGTTTTCTATTCTTATTATTTATTTAACATAAATTTCCTCAACTCAAGCGAGATGAATGCCTAGATTGAATTTACTTTAGAATTGAACTGACTGTGTACGTGGACTGATATGCCCGTTATTACAAATGGTGAAGAGACATCTCAGAAATATCAAGATAAGTCGTTTATTCATATGTAAGATTATACTTTGGAATAGTTGTTGAGATTTTCATTTTAGGGATTCAGTTTACATAGAATAAACCTGGTATATTAAGATCTTGAGTATAAAAATACTCTTAATATAAAAATACCCGGCACGGATTGGTCATTTTATTCGATCATTCACAAGGAGAGAATTTGGGATATCTTTAGATAATTATCTCTGAGTATCACTCTAAATATTCTCAAATAATTGAAATTTCTACTTAATTAGCAAAGTTATTGCCATCTGAATTTGAATTAAGATTTGTAAAGCCGCTGCAATGCTTGAATAAAGTTTAAGACTGGATACACTTCAAAACATTTCCTTTTTCCATTTGTACAATTTGTATTTTAACTTTTAGTATATTATTTTGAAGTATTATATACAAGATATTTATGTAAATAGCTGTATATGTATATACTAAGTTCTCTTTGAAAGAAATTGTTTTAATATAAAGGTGCTGTAATATATGTGCAGTTTATCTTTTTACCTTTATTTGAAATTTTGAACCTCTCAAAACGGCCAATTTTTCCACTTACTATTGTGTCTTTAATTTTAAGAAAATTTGAATGAGCAGGAAAAAATTTTAGAACAATAAAGTTTCCATTTACAATAACATACTTTTCTAAAAATTAAATTTAACAAATTTGAACATATTCAAAATTATCAACCATATTCAAAACCAAAACATATTAAAAAACAAATTTGAAGCAAATTTGGAATTAAAAATGCTTAACTTCATTCTCATAAATTAAGTTTTTTTGTAACAGAATCCTTACTTAGGTAATTTCTTTACAGCAGATGATAGCAACTCCTTTCTTGCTAAATAGTTTTCTGATTTGTGGAAAAATTTTGAAATATATAAAAAAGAAGCAAAACGCTTTTTAAATTCAATGTTTATTTAGCATTTATCTCCCTACAAAATAATATTACTTATTTGCTCGCATCCGTATGTTAAAAATATTAATGGAACGTATATTACTGCTTATATATTTACTTGCAATAATTTTTACATACATGAGAGCGACTTGTATTAACAAATACCAAATGAAAAGCTATTTTGAGGTGTTAAAATTTTCATCTAAAGGAGAGAGCTTATTTTCTAAACAGATGCACAATAACTCGTGATGTTCTTCATTTATACTATTCAAAAGTGGGAAAAATGTTCAATGATAAAAAAAGTTCATACGAAAAAGATCAAATTTATAATAAACGCGTATTTAAAAATATATTTACATAAAAAATTAAAGAGACTTTAGAATATTTTTATAAAAATTTAAAGAGACATTTTTATTTATCAGAGAGACTGATTTAAAGTTTTGAGATAATTTTTTGTAATAAATATTTCATAGTGCCATGAACATAATTAGTTACAACGCACTAATTAGTTTTTAAGAGTATTCTAACTAAGAGTATTCTGATACAAATTTATGAAAATCAATTTTTTCTACAAAAATGGACATGTAACAAATTCTACGCATTTTTGTTTTATTAATAAAGAGAAATACATTCAACACCCACAAAAAAATTATAGATAATACTTGATGTTACTATTATTCCTTAAAATAATTCATAAAAAATTTACTGGTATCACTTCCTTATTTTAATTTATATCATAAATGTCTTTAGATTATTTCTTTATCACTTCTCTGACTTTGGTATGAATTATACACTGAATTTCTTATTTGCATCTTTGCTATAAATTTATTCTCAAGCACATTTTTGTAAACAAAAAAGCTTACCGTCGGTACGCGAACGATATGTCTCATTCGACATGATGGTATCCTTTATAAAAGGTCTGAGTTTAATAATATCTTTCATTTATGTATTATTTGATAACTTCGTTAAATTATTTTGTTATAATATAAAGTAATTATGGGTCACAGTTATCAAAGTTATGTTGAGCGTTTTGATACATATTTTGAGCCCCTATGATACATCTTCTTAATCTGAACCTTTTATTAGAGTGTTCTTGTGAACATTTTCGTTATATTGTAATTTTAAAATTCTACAGCAAAGACGTTCAAGATATTCATAACCTTCTGTCAATAAACAACAACTGTATATTCACCTTGTTAAGACTATAAGTTTTAAAACCAGTTTTTGGCTTTGTTTATCATTCTAAGGTTACTTTTTTAATGAGTTCTGATTTAAGTTATATTAGAACATAATGGTATAGAATGATGATGATAGTTAACATATTCTATATGAAAATGAAATCCAAATATATATATATATATATATATATATATATATATATATATATATATAATCATCAATTATATTTATAACGCTCTTCCAGTGAACTCCCTATTAATAAAAAAAAAATAATAAATCAGATGTGACGTTGTGTTACTGAATTTCAAAAATAAACAACTTCTAAATAAAATGAGGCAATAATTTGAAATAATTTGCTTGCAATTTACTATTCAAACAAGAATCAGTTAATTTTTTTTATAAAATATTTTACTTAGACATTGATTGTTAGTATTATATTTTAATCATTCATATAAAACAGAATTTAATGACTTTTTATTATACAGATGTTTCTTCATATACGGGTGGCCACAAATGTAGCAGATCAGTGCCTTCCCACTTTCTATTTAAATATTCATTAAATATTCTAATTTGATCTTGAGAAAAATGATTTTTCCAATCTCCAATGATTCCTTTCCTGAAAAAAGGTACAGATCTGAAATTCTTTTCTTCATATGTGTTTTTGTCAACTTCTACCATATCTTCGATATATTTCTGAACTTCACCTATATCCAAATCTCTTTCGTCAAACTTAGGGAAATACATACCCATTTGCTTTAAATACTTAAAATCAAAATGCTTTAAGCAGTTGTGGAGTATTTCTTCTTTTTGAAGGTCTTCAAAATAAGAATCTCCAAGGAATTTGGCTATCTTAAGCAAAGCTGCTTTTGTGTTTCTCTTCATATTTTCATAGGTTAAGAAAAGAATATTGGGTTCTTTTCTATGGATAAACCAAGAAAGTATGTGATCGCAACAATCACCCCAGCCTAATTCTCCGTTTACAAATTGTTGGAAGTATTCGTCAAAGGAAAGGTCAGGCATTCCAGGATCTAGTTTATGGTGAAAGTAGTAGGAAGCACAGCAGTCCCAAGGATTTCTTGCAATATAAATGTACTTCGCTTGGGGGCTATATGGTTGCAAGTGATAAGGCAGGTGAGTTTTGGCGACTCTTGGGGTTGGAAGTTCTTCCAAGACTTTTACCCCTGTGAACTCTAAAAAGGGAATATGTTTGAACATCATTTGATTAGGACTTGGTGGAACAGCTCCTTTGTTTAAAATTTCCCACACCATGAATTGTGTCCATGTTGTACCACATTTAGGGTATGTTACGATAAACACATCCTGTTGGCATGGATTATAATCAATCAATTCTTCTATCAATGTAGGCATAAGATATGGTTCAGGAAATGGCAAACCTCGAATTATTACAGTCGGATACTTCCTACAACTTTGGAGATCTTCATTCTCTGAAAAATAGTAAATAGTTTTATGTATTCAAGAGTATAAGCCTAAGTAATATTAATATGAAAAAGAATTTTTGAAACACAAGAAAATTTTGTGCTGAAAGTTTGCCAGAAAAATCTTCATTAAACTCCCAAAACGATTTGTTTTTTCGCATTCGCCATTCATAGCTACATACTTACAAATGAGAAAATGTTTCAGATTGAGTTTAAAATGTTCTCATTTATTTTTAAATGAGAAATTTTTATAAGAAAGACGTCACATTTTTTACTTAGTAACTAGAACTTAATGATAGTGCATAGAAAATTGCTTCTGACACCTTTTAACTTTAATAATAGCGATATAGATTTCTTATAATGCTTAAATTCATCTTATTATTAAAATTAAAAATTATTATTAGGAATTTTATAAAATCTAAATAAAAAAATAATTCAAAACTATAATATAGAGTTCTAATTACAAATTATATACATCCAGTTACTTTTTTATATGCTTCGAGTCTCTTTGAAAACTAACTGAATAATTCTTATAAATGAAGCTATGTTAGAAAATACTATAAATGCTTACAATATTGTCCATTAGACAAAAATTAGATTGATGCTTGTATTAAAATTTGGGGTTATGATAAGAATACTAGATGACATCGCATGTTTGTTAGGCAGGTATTGAATTATTTTAAATTAACAGTATTTTTTTGTAGAAATTAAACACCCAGTTACCAATTTAATGAACTAAATATTAGTTTGAATACAGTTTTCAGTAAAGTCATGCTTACAACTTCTTCAAGGTCAAGAAATATAGGGTAACAATACTCATCAGTATGAGACTACATGTACTAAATTTTCTTAAACAACGCAGTTAGTTTAAACTCTGGAACTAAGCAGACTTTATAAATTGTGAATATTATTGTTTATTAGATTACCCCAAAATAATAACTTGTATAAGAAGCAATATAACCGCTTACACATAATACTTTACATAATTAATTCGTAAAAGAAAATGTAGGAAAAAAAATGCTTGAATGATTTAATGGATACTTTTTAGAAAAATTTTAAGGTTTCTAGGACATTACCTTATACAAAGAATAATATAATAATAGTAAGAGGTTGTATATACAATGTTTACTTCAATAACACAGTAATTAAAAAAATTCTGGGATCAAACTGGAATTGTGGTTTACATTAAATAGTAATATGTATAAGGAAGAAAATAATTAATTACACATAGTATGTTAAATTATTAAAGTGTAAGAGATAGTGTAAAAATTATTTATTAAAAAATTAAACAGACGACTTTAATAATTTAATATTTAAAAATAATTGCTAATTAGAGAAAATGGCTAGTTATAAGTAATGGGTATTTTCTCTGAAAATTCATCAATACTAAAAAATCGCATGTATTTTTCAGCATGCCGTTGTTTATGTACAATGCATTACAAGTTTAGAAATCA
>JAPDSC010139267.1:0-34026 GCA_026290005.1 Latrodectus geometricus
ATGCGGCTATGTTTATTTGTTTCTATAAAAAATATATGCATGTTTAGAAACAGATTAATTAAGCAAAAAAAACTGGTAAAGAATGTTATCTTCAGATTTATATATATACACATAAAAAGCATCTTTTATTAAAAGTAAAACATACGCCAAAGCATATCATTAAGGTAGAACACTCCACCTTAATGATATGCTTTTTTTAATTTTGCTCTTCTACTCAAAGTATTCTATTGATTAGAGCATCTTTGAAATCTATAAAGCTAATTTAAAGATCTTTATTTTGAAAAATATAAGAATTGCCTAAGCATGTACACATTTTAATAAATGAAGAAGTTCCTTATATCTACAAACCTGTAGTTCCAAAATGCATATTGGGAAGGCTTGTATCTGACGTGATGTTTGGAGTAACGATTCCCTCTCACGTTTCCAAGCCAAACGTCATAGCCCATGTCAGCTAGCAGGAATCCTAAAATATAAAGCAGGACTTTCGATAACTGTTATTTACCTAAATTTAATCTCCTTAGTGCACATAAAATTAAACTAATTTCTTGTAAATAAATAAAAAAATATTAAATCAGAAATTCAGAAAGTATCTCTTCTAAAATGAATTTCTGCTGATTTGTAGATTGTCTTCAAGATGTGTGCTGCCTTCAGATATTATTTATGTCCATGACATTTAATGTTGCTGTTCTTCTGTGTGATTATGAGGGCTTTATATAAGAGATTAATTAGATTTACATGTTTTCTAATACTTGAGTGCAATTCTGTTAATTTTCACAGTAAAAAAAACATATTTTTACATTAAATTTAGGAGATTGTCAAGAGCATCACAGTTAACTATTAACAAGAATTGTTAAAAGTATTTACCTAAGCTTTGGTTAGGAAAATTAATAACAAAATCAGAAGCAGATGACAACAATCCGTGCACAAGCAAAACTACGTTTCGATTCTTGTTAGTTTTTAATCCTTTTTTACCATGTGGTATTCTCTGCACTGAAAGCAAAAAACCATCATCTGTTTTTACTGTATGATCTTCTACTGGATAGCCTTTTGAAGATATTAATTCCGACTGAAAGTTAAACGAATTATCATTAGATCATTTTTAAAAACAAAATTAATTTCTTAAGAATCATCGAAAACTAATGTTCTTTAAATTATTAAGCAAACAATCGCATGTAATTATTTGTAAATACAAATTGTAAACCAATGGTAAAGAAAAAAGTAAACAGACAAAATGTCATTCATGCACAAATTTCAAGCTGTAATATAAAAGTTACAAATTAACTGGAATATTAATGTGTCTGTTAAGATGTAAAATTAATCATAGAAATATATCATTGACTAAAACTATATAATAATTAGCTTTTCCAATTATATTCTGAAACAAAACAAAAATGTAGAAGACTAAAAATTTTGTTCAAAATTTAAATTTTTTGAATAAAAATCACTTGAGACAGCAAACATAAATGTAATGTGCTATATTTGAGTTACATTTGATTATGTTTATTTAATTGAGTGGATAAATCTTTGGGGCTTATTCGCTGATCCAATGAAACCAAGAATCAGGACTTGGCTGTTTGAAAGTTATGATCTAGAACAAGGGTGGGCATTTAGGAGACTGAGATAGTCTGGTAGACATTCAACACATTTTGAGGTGATCGCCAATGTTAACTTTTATGATCTGCATTCCTAAAAATATGCTTGTTTAATCCTCGATCGTCATCAAAGGTAATTACGAGACATAGAAAATTAAAAGTAGCTAGTGACTTCGAAAAGTCTACCCATTCCTTGTTTAGAAATTTTGATGATTTTAAACCATGTAAAGAACATGGGTATGATTATAAGGAGGGAATTTAAAATATTGAATGGCGATACCTACTTTTTTCTAGTGTAAATTAATCAGAGTGTGATCAGTAGTGACGAAAGTCAAAAGAAATCTACATAATTTAATTTCATATATGTATATATTCACATAGATAATAATATACATTTATGTTTGCACTTTTATTTTAAAATGTTTAAAAATATAGAAGCATATTGATTTAACGAAATTGCACAATAATTTAAATCGATAAATGATAAATAAAATATATAGTTTAAATAAATTAATAACTAAAATTGTTATTTTTATTAGTTAGGTTATCATTAGGCAACCTTATTTTTATTGCCAAATGTTCTAAAGCGTAACAGTTCCTCAGTTCCATTTACTTGGATTGTCACTCTATTTATAGGCTTGGAAATCCTCTTCAGGGAATTAAAGCATAGATCTTCATAATTTAAAAGGAAGGGCCAAGAGGAAAACTACCAGAATTTACCTGCCATAGCCATGAGAGTCATTTCACTTACATTATATTGCAACATTGATCTATTTTACGTTACGATAAATCGGATCTTCAACTTGGTCGAATATAGAATCTGTTATCTTTTGCTAACTAATCAACAGGTTTCCCACCCTATAGTCAACTCGCCCTATAGAAGAAACGCATCCAAAACAGAAGAATATGTAAATCAGCGCTTATGGCGTCATGAACTAGAAAATACATATTAGTAGAAGAGTCGCGGAAGCGCTTTCTATTGTTACACGATTATGAAATCAGCTGCTCAGCTCTTGTTTTGAGAAGAGAGACATGATCTCATAATGTGTCATGACTACGTGATTTACAAGAATCCATGACTTAGTTTCTTATAGAGAGGTAATTTTTATTCAACAATAGAATTTTAAAAAAATAAATAATTGTTCTTTTTGCAGAATTTCAATAAATTATTATTTTTTTCATCAAACAAGTAAAATTTACATGTTTTATAAGAGATTAAAAGATGACATAGAAGTTTTTAAAAAATAATTTGAAAGAAAAAAATTGTAATTTATGTCCTGAACTTGATAAATTTACTTGTTTGTTTGTTTTAAGATGGGCTTAAGCGCAGATTAAACACTAAGTGCAACTATACTTACTTAATGCTATATATATAATATATATTTTTATGTGAGCTATTATATATACTTTTATGTATATTATATTTATGTGAGCTATGTTTATTTTCTTAATTCGCATTGATGTTTTGACTCTAGAAATCATATTCTGTAGAATCGTCTTGATGCTTATGAGGATCGAAAAAAGTGAAAAAAAAATTATATCACATTTAACAAATAATTAATAAAAAAAGCATTTTAAATTTTTCTGAAGGTGAGTCTTAAACTAAAACAAAGCCCTTTTCCTATTTTATGGGGATTATTGAGTAATAAATTTTTTTAGAGGATGCCTTTATAATTATAAAAACGTTTCTGCGCCTTTTTCGTTATGAATTACAAAGCTAAGTGTATTACAAACAAAATGAAAATAATACCTCGAAAGTGAAGAATAAACCAAGTAATCAAGGTTGTAAACTACAGAAAAAAGTATTATTATTTATTATGCCCTCTATTTACCATCTAGAGGACACAAAAATATTCATAATACGCAAGATATTAAGTTTAAAACCCAAATGTAAACATGCATTTTGATGTCTAAAAGCCTTTATTTTATTTTATGTCTTGATTTTCTTTAACAAAAATTTTATTGTAAGCAATTAGCCTTTTACTCATTGTTTAAATTGACATTTTCTTCGCAAATGAGTAATTTTCGAAAAAATGCTAAGAAAATAAATATATTTTCTTTGCAAAATAAATATATTTTCTTT
The DNA here is from genome assembly GCA_026290005.1 of Latrodectus geometricus. Classification (NCBI taxonomy): domain Eukaryota; kingdom Metazoa; phylum Arthropoda; class Arachnida; order Araneae; family Theridiidae; genus Latrodectus; species Latrodectus geometricus. Next base: position 3,676 of record JAPDSC010139267.1, read on the forward strand.
GCAAAATAAAGCTTTCGTAGTATTGTTTTTTTGAAAGCCAAATTAATTTTATAATCTCCTACTTGTTAGTAGGCTAAATATTTTTCATGCTGTATCTACTTAAATATTTTATATCTTAATTACAATTAAAATTCCAATTTATATAAAATTTTCTATCAAATTTTATTAAAATTCTTTAAAAAAAAAAACCCTTGAATAAATTCATTTCTATGACTGTAAAATGACATAAAAAATAAATAAAATGACTGTAAAATGAAAAATAAAATTTATAGAATTAAAGCTATGACCTATTGCTCACTATTCCATTATTTTCTACTGAATATTTCATTGTTAAAACATTTTTATTTTATACTTATAGAAATTTTAATTTAAATGTTGCAATCGAAGGGTTTCTTATGCTAATGTTTTAACATTAGAGTCCTTAGGCAAAACGAAATAATATAAAATTGTTTGAAATGTAACATCTCAAAAATATATAATAACATTTGATAAAATATTTTAAATATCAAGGCTACAGTAATTTGTAAATCTTACAAGCCAGAAAAATTATAGAAAAGAGAGAAATTATTAATAATAAAGACAACTTACTACATTTCGTAATACATCATCATCATGGCTTAGTTCATAAAGTTTTTTGAAGTTCCTAGGATAATCATAGCAGAAAACCTCGACAAACAAAAATGTTACTACTATTATGAAGAATTTCATAATTACTTTTGGATGAATAGACAATTCCGTTTTGTAACTACGGCGCAGTTATGAATGTCACCATTTCCTAAAAGATTTTTTAGTATTATCTTGTGAATTATTCAGCTGTCAGTCGTGATTTGTTTTCCGTGAATCTTTTTCAATCCTTTATAGCACTAGTTTGTTCTTCCCTTGATAATTTTGGTTCTTCCTCAAACGTTAGTTGAAATTATGAGTATGATTATTTATCAGATAGCACACATTTTTTACTTTGATATTTTGGATAAAATCAGCAATTAATTATTTAATCGAAATAACTGAATGATAAAATTTGATGAAATGGCTTTGAAATTGATGATAAAAGATAAGATATCACACTATTACACACCTTTTGGTTTACCATACTTCGTGTATTCATAAAACTTAAATGCTGACATAAATAACGAACTAAAACTTATGTAACTTTAAATTGGGACGATATGAATTTCAGCTGAAGAGAATTTTTTACATTAATGACTAACATAATATTATTTTTTATATTCTTTTATGCTTGCAGTCTTTTTTTGTCTTATAGAAACAGTGAATCATTAATACTCTAACATAATTGTATTATTATTTCAACGACTTTTATAACAACTTAATACTCTCGTTCTTGACAATTTTTTGAGTTGTGTTCCTCGACAAAGTCATGCTGACTTGTTATAAGCCTGATTTCCGTATGAGACTAATTGCTCTACTTGTTTAATTCAATATTCATACCTCTTATGAATAGTCCTCACCTTTTACAATATTAGCCATAAAAAACAGATCTAGCGTGGCAAATATTACCAATGACGACAATATAGAATATTATCGACAACAAGATAATAGGTCACAACCTGCAATGTTTCCAAAATATTTCCACTTTTGAGGTCAATCATTTCTTTTTGCACGATTAACTAGACATGGCAAGATAACCTTGTTTGTGAAACATAAATGTGTGTCAAAAAATAATTAATTGAAAATCAAAATGCAGTAGATAATGATGTTTTGATATTCAAATTAGAAATATATTTGTGTCCAGTATATTGTCAATGTTATATTCAAACAGTTGTTTTAAAAGTTTTCTAACATGATTATAATCACACAATGAAAATTAAAGTATTATGAGTACGAAATGCAAGTTCATGCTTATGAGATGGAGTTTTCGATTTTAGAACTGATTAGGAAAATTCATCATTATATGATTTACAATTTGAAGCGTATCTCGATTGATAATTTAAAGTTAATTACAGAAGCTATTGATGGTTGCTTAAAAAGTCAAGTTTTATTTCTCTTAACAGCGAATATTGCAACAAAAAAATCCCTTAAGTAGGAAGTAGAAAAAAGATTTGCCCTTAAAAAACAGAGCAATTTTAATGTTAAAGCGATATAATAAAATAGGTGTCAAATAAATTTGCTCTAAAACTAATCAGCATTAGAAATCTATTGAAATCTGCATTGGAAATGCTTTTGAAATATTTTACAACTTAAATAAGTTTTGTTTTAGTCGTGAAAATAGCCATTTTTGAAATTTATCACCTTTAGGCTTAACATATTTTCCTTTTGAATTTTGCCACTATCATTCTTATATTATAAATTAATTTAGAAAAAATTAGTTTGCCGTATTAACAACAGAGATAAATATTCTAGTGTTTTTCTGAAACTAAGTAAAAGTGATATCTTGTAATAAGATACGTTTTTCAATTTTAATTCTTGGTGAGAAAGAATCATTGTTATTCGCTCTTATTCTCACTGCTAAGCCATATTTGCTGTTATTTGAAAATTGTTCTATAAAGTTACTAAGTAAATTTATAGAACAGTTTTCCTGTCAAGTTTATATAGTCAGTCATGTTAATTTTTGAATTACTTAGAACCAGTAAATTATGAACTAATTTTACTCTACCAAAAATTATTCATTCTTTTTGATATTTATGAATTATAATGGATATCACATAAATGTAGCTTATAAAAGAAATTTTGCGAAAATTGGTAAAAGGTTAAACATCAAATAAGAAAAATTATTAGCGAAACTATCAGTACAAAATTGTCAAAATGTCAGTTCATGACAAAATTAAAATCTTAATAGAAAAAATTTAACGGGTAACTTATGTATCAAACAATCAAACAGGGGAATTTGTATATATTAAATATTTTAATTATAATAAAAAAATGTGTGTATTTCTATTTTGTCACAAATAATGATTTTGGAAAAATTAGCCTTGTCATGTAACTTTTGCAATCACTTACATTTTTCAACATTTTATTAATTCTCTTTTATAGCTCGAAATTTAAAAATAATTGTTTTCCGATAGAAGTATTTTTCACAGCTAATAAATATTCCAAATACTGCATAAATTTAAGTATTTTTAAGTTATTAATTTTTCAGTTTTTCAGACACTAATTAGGTCTTTGAAATTAATAGAACTTAATGCTGCTGATAAACAGATTTAAAATAAAGCTTTTTGTTCATTTTGAACGTCTCTATAGATTCGTCTGGATGCATTTCCATTTAATTATTCTGTATTAAAATTATTTTTATGAAACTATTTAATTTTACAAAAACGCAGATACTGCATTCAAACACAATTTCAGTGTTAGGTAAAATTTTATTTGAACTGAAAATATATAGTTTAAGTTAATATTGAGCTTCGTATCTGAAAAGAAAATAATTTTAGTTTCAGTTACGAAAAAATTAATTATTCAGCAAAATATTGATTTACATTAAATCTATTAAAACCAAAATATGTAACAGAAGTATGAACAGTTATATTTGAATATGTAACAGTGTGAATTATAACAGAATATGTAACAGTTATATTTGATTCATTGAAATTTTCTTCTATATACAAACACATTGATAAAATAGCTCCTAAATAAAAATATCAAAAATCATTTTTAATGACAAGATAGAGGTTCAGTTGAATATACGTTTTATGTCAAACACTTGAGATTCTTAGAAATAAAAATGAAACAAATACGAATCGAAAATTTAGAAACATAAATTAATTTCTCCTATTTTATCGGAGTAAATAATTACTTAGGGGAAACGCTATTGGAAAAAAAAGTGTCAATGAAAATGTTTATTTTAAAGATTTTAATTATAACCCCACACACACATAACCAACCTCAACCACGAACATATCTATTTCTATTGTATTTTCAAATTCATCTCAATTTAAAAACAGTTTTCTTTCCTAATCAATATTGAAAGTTTCTGAAATAGGAAAAGAAAATTATAATAATATAACTTTAATGGACCTGAAACTACTCTTTGTATCAAACTTCAGATAATATAATTTGTGTTATCGTACAAGTCTTCTTTTTTTATCTGATTGCATTTATCTTCTTTATGAACAAAACAATTTACTGACACAAATATTTTAATTCCATGAAATTGTTTATTTACATATGTTTGGAAAATTATCTTTATTTCATTTTTCTATTGTGGTGCTTATTGAATTATCGATACAAATTCATACATAGAATTGTTGTCAGACATACTTCTTATTTATCAGTTAAGATTCAACAATCCAGAGGAAAAATTTACCCGGAAGTCAAAGTAGCAATATTTTAGCACTTTTATTGCAATACCAAAATAAAGGATAAAGAAAAAAAGTATTGCATATAGAATACATTCCTTAAATGATTTTAAGTAAATGGTCTTTTTTTCAAATTATTTACAACTGAATTTTAAAAAAATGATACAATTGTAAATAAATAACTTTGAAATATTTAAATGTATTAAATATATCAGGAAAAGTAAATTATCATTGTGATTACATTTTTATATTTTACAAAACGTGTAGTCTCATTTTATTATACACATACATTTTTCAACACATGTATACTACTAAAATATGTAGTGATACTTTTCCTTCGAACTACAGAAAAAATAAACATTCACTGCTAAGAACACTTCTAATTTTTTTGTGTGTGTTTTTCTTGTTTACATTATTGATATAATTATATATTTATAAAATTGTTTTTTATGGTATATTTTTATGAATTATATAATATAATCTAGATTGATTTTTCTGAAAATGAACTGAAATATAATATGCAGCACCAGAGACGAAAGAAAATTTCTTTTCATCAGTGAGAAATAAATCGTAATGTAAATTGTCCAGGAGTCGTTAATTGTAGGAATAAGGATTTTCAGTAACTGGAAAATATTTAAAAAAATCCTTATCATCTCCAACAGGAATCAGTTCTTTCATTTGTCTAATAGTTATCCTGAAATAGTGCAGTATCTTAACATTTATACCGCATGACGATGTACTTTTTGGAATGGATACCTCTGATGGAATGTGCCTTTTCATCACAGAAAAGTCTTTTTCATCAGAAAATGATCAAAGTAGGAAACCCTCTCATTATCATCATTCTGTTCATCCATTTCATCACATTCTGATTTCAATTGTGAAATCAGAATAAAGAGGATTCTTATATTTTAAACATCAGGGGATTTGAGAACACCACTTGAATTTGATTAACGATTGATTCGTACAAAAGAAAATGTGCTTTTTGGGAACATAAAATGTTTTCAAACTGTGAAACTTTTCTGCATAAAAAATAGGACATGTTTAATGTCCTTTTTTTGTTAGTCCTTTTTTATTATGCCCATGGAAGAGAAATATCCAAGTTATAGTGCTTAGAAAAGCATTAGATATATTAGAATCAAAGAACATTAATTACAAGTTTTTGTTTCTTGTACCCAAGTGACGTAATCGGCATCAGCGCAGTATTTCTCTCTTTCATTTGAATTTTCTTTCAATCAGCATGCACAGTTCTCTTGATCTATTCAAATTCAATATTTTTATTTTCTTACTAGATACATACCTGTCTTTCAAATTACCGATGTTTTCACAATATATCTACAATGTTTGCAGTTCTGATAAAAAAAAATAAGTACATAACTTCATCTTTGATTTCTAAAAGGACGGAACTAAATGACTTTAAAATTTGATTCCATTGACATCGCTTTATAGATAGCCAAACAGCATAAAAATGGTTGTAAAGTTCGCAAAGTAAGACAGTTGAAAAAATCCCAAGCATCCATTTTGATAAATGTGGATGCAGAGAGCAAAAACTCAATATTCATATTCCATTTATTTAGCAGAGTGCTTCAAAGCATTCCTCTAATTATAAGAACTGTCTTTTAGGAATTTTCCTGGCTTTTTTTTTTTTTATTTATTTTTTATTTTTAAATAAATTGCAATTTAAAAATTGGTGATGTAGTCAAATCAGATTTTGAAGTTTGGCTGATAGAGTAGTATGTCAATCAATTACATTTGTGTTCTCTGCTTTCCACACATTTGTGTGGGATAGCACTCCAGCCAAAATAATATATGCTTCCTCTGTTTTTTTTTTTTTTTTTTTTTTTTAAACTGTAAACATTTGGTTGCACTTTCCTAAGTATACAGAATACCGTATTCACAGAATAGTTGTGAAGGAGAAGTCGCCAAATTCTAATTCTTGGTTATGTAACTGCTTTTAGAGATATCGTTTCAGGATAATTCATAATGATCTTCTGATTACTCTACAGAATATGAGTTGTATTGAAATATCTTAAGTTCTGTTTTCTTCAATATGCAATAATCGTTCACATGGATTGTTAGATCGATTTTTTGGACACAATAACTGTTACTTTGGGGAGTCAATCTATTGGACGTGATGCTAAAGAACATTTAGCTTTCTATTTTTATACAGTTTTGATTTGTTCAGAACATGTCATTGGTTCCTATGCGAATGGGATTGTCTTCACGAATTTTAAAGAGGCGCATTTTACGTTCTTGCAAGAAAATTTAAGAGAATGTCTATATCTCCTCTAATGGCAGGAATTTTACGAGTTTAGTTTTGGTTTCCATTATGTGATATAACTGAAATTTCTTTTATTATCTACTGCCACATATTATTCGATAAGCGAATCCTGTCCGAGCTAGTTTTTCAGTTAAAAAGGGACAACAGATAATCGATCGTCAAAAAGTTTACCAACCAAACTACTCTAGTTTTTTTTTTTTTTGTTGCGCCACACACAATCTGCTTTTTCAATACGCGTGGTGCAGACCATATCTTTTATCTTCACTTGTTTTGAAGTTATTTGTGTTTAGAACTTTTTATTTTATTGTTTCATTTTTTCAGAATAAAATAACTTATAACTGTTTGTAGATTTAAGTAATTTAATTAAAAATTTGATTGATTAGTTTTTACAACTAAATTAAATAATCTCGTGAAGATAAAAATATTTCTTTTTTATCAAATTTTGATTACTACTACAACGAAAACATTTCTCTCACATAAATATTTTTCCAATTTAAGGATTTGTTTGTTTTATTTATTTATATCTTGTATTTCTTTTGCTTAATATAAATATGCGAAATACTTTTAAGAAGTATTTAAAGAATTCTAATTCATATCTTTTATTCAGAATTTGGTATCTGAATTCATAACTCTTTTTAAGAGATAAAAGTACTTAAATCCAATATCACAGAAATTTTGATTAAACTTATTTATTTTTGTTTAAATTTACTCTATAAATGAAAATTGTGTTATTACATATTCATAAGTAATATAATATATGCCTAAAAATAAGTAAGATATTACAAAATTTTACTAATTAAAGTTTTAAAAAAATTGACAATTCATGTTAAATTATATGTTTATATCAAAATAAAATATAAATAATTGTAAAAAATAAACTAAAAATTAATAATTTTGAACATTTTTCATATTTTCCAAACTTTTAGACAAAGGTGAATATTTACTACATATCGATACCATGAAATTGAAAAATCATGTTTTGACGTCATGAAATGACGAAATCACATTTGAAATTAAATCGTCTCCTATATTATCGTATGCATCTATCACTTTTCCGTTTATGTAATGTACATCATTAATAATCACCATGACTTGTAAAGATTTTATAATTATCACTACCATGTATACAAATACTTTTTTGAATTATTTCTATACAATAGATATATTTATTGAGCATTAAAAGATTGGGAATCTAATTTTGAGCAGCATTTTACATTAAAATATTCATTAAATATTTTTAGCATAAAAATATGAGCTTTAACTCTGTAAAATATTTTTTAAATTTAAGAAAAATAAATTAAGATTTCAAAATATGTGTCTTAAATAAGTTATTATTTAAATGCGTTTTTATACTTTTTAACATATATACATATTAGTTTAGAATATGAGGCTTTTTTTAGAGGTAAATATTCATATGCAATTTCTTTTGCTTTCTCATAAAATGCTTAATTTGTCACATTTTTTAAATTAACATAAATACGCAATTTAATTTAAAAAAATGACTTTTTTTGGAACTTGAATGTCAAAGAAATAATTAGTATGCACCTATATATTTTTTTTAACCAAACAGAAAAAAGTAAAAATTATTCAATTTTGAATTGTGGATTCAGTATTAATATAAATTTTCTTTTCTAACAATTGTATTATTAGTCAAAAATCATTTAAATGTTATAATTTGGGGATTATAAATTTAACTTTTGACTGTTTGGTGAACTTATGATTTTATGTATGAGGCCACGCTCGTGTGAATGGCTAAAAAGTTCATATTTCGTTGTCTGGAGTTTAACCCTGAACCAGCTGAAGAGCCGTCGTATTCTAATGGCTGCTGGGGCACATGAAATATGTCGCGATCGCAATTTCCTCATGCGAAATGATATTTTCGTGCGTGACAGACCAAAGTTCTACTTTCGGGGACCGATGGCACACCAACTTGGTAATCCGATTCAACACTGATCATTTGTCAGTTGGTTTTGAAAGTGCAAACATTCTTTAAAGATTATCGTGTCAACATAGAGAAAGTGCACATTTATATAAAATATGCTTTCTGGTATCGAAAACTTCGAAAAATGAATGGTGTCTTAGACATAACGTCTCCAGGACCAATTGACCAACGGTTATTTGAAATAAATGAATAATTTCCTTGTCCAATTATCAAGGTGAAAGATTATGTGGAAAAGTTATACTCACACTATGTGGAAGCATAGCATAATGATGTAAATAAAATGTATACAATATAGAGTGAATATATATATATATATATATATATCTTCTTTCTTTACAGAAAAAGGTCTTTTTTGGTAGTTGTTCTTTTAATAAATAGATATCTTTAAATTACTACGTTTTAAAATCAAATTTAATTTATTTAGAAAATTATACATAACACATAATCTTCATTGACAATGAATATTTATTGCTTTAAGAAATGATATTTACACTGATATTTTTTACACTTATTCATGAAATTAGATTTTATTGACTTGTTTATATGCTCTCACTCTTTCTTTATTCTTAAGTCACTCAACTGTATTTTTGCAATAGAGAAAGCACTTCATCATACAGGAGTTTCTTGGCATCCATAGCCCACACAAAGTCAACGTGATTGAAAGCAGGATCCTGCACACAATAGCTTTCGACCAATGATTTTAGTTTCTGGTGTAGAAGGCTGATGTCCGTTGTATCTGCTATATCATCATTTTTGGACCAGAAAATAGCTGTAGGTGTGGTTATTTTGGAGACGTCATACTCTGGAGGTGTGGTCTGATTAAAAAGACAAAAATGCATTTTACATTTCTTGATAAGAAGTAAATCTGAAATTTTTATAATACATATTTCAGAGAGATAGTATTAATCTATAAATATAATTTCTGAGTAAGGCCTTGATTGACAGGAAATGCAAACATAAGTGAAAAATGAAACACAATTTTTCACGAAAAATATAATAAATTATTTTTTCTACAATTATTAATTTGTGATAAATATTAAGGAGCGACAGTTCACATTGACTGTACAGCATTTGTTACATTTGCTGATGTTACTTGACAAAAATATTTTTTCTTCTTTTTCAATTCGGAAATATAGAGATTAAGTATTAAATTATTTTGTGGCTCTAGTTTAAAACTTTTAGAAAAATGATCATGAACTTTATCAATGTTTCATTGCATTTTTACTTACCATAATTTTCAAAATAAATGCTGCAGCATTTACGGGTTTAAAAGTTACATTTTAAATGGGGTGGTTTTTCGACCAATATAGCGTTTACATGGAAAAAAAAGTAAAAATATCTACAGTGGTTTATGGAAAATAGGTACAAGTAAGGGAGAATCAACAAAAATATTGTTAAAAGTATAGTTATAGTCTCATATAAATAAACTATACACAAAATATACAGAAGATGACCTAACAGATTTGAACTGTTTAGATTTAAATCTTTTTAATTCGGATACTGAACAATTGGGTTTTAAGGATATTATGAGGCATTTTGGTGTATGTATTACAGTAACAAAGGCAAAGTCTTTTTCAATTACCACCATTAGTTCACCCGCTCTTTATATATATATATCTTGTTCAAATTTTCAATTGTCGATAAAATACTTTTTATTCTCTCTCTCTCATCCACTTAAGTTCAAATAAATTTCTTTCATGTTTTCGGATTGAATCTCGTTGAAACGTAAAAATAATCCAAGCAATAAATTAAGCAAACAAACTAGATTAACTACATCGACTTTTACTTGCGGACAACGCGACATTTAAAAAGAAAGTAATGAAAATAAAATTTTTCTTTGTTGACCTAAGAAGAAATTGACTTTAATTTTTTTTAAAAAATATGACTTATTTTATGTTTTTTTAAAAATCTTACTTATTTTATTTTACTTAATATCTTGTTGTTTCGATTAAAGAAATCCGTATGTATTCACAGTACAAGTGTCTTTTAAAGAATAAAAATAAGATCATTCTTGAAGTAGAGTATTTAAACGTTTCTTATCTATAATTTATTTTTAAGTTGCATTTTCACTTTTACATTATTTTTTCTCGGTTTATATCATTTATACCACCAGACAAAAATTTTGGAACAGCGATATTTAGAGTATTGCAAATAATAAATTAACACTTTTGGCTTTGATATACTGATGCAGGTTTTCTTCCAGTAATTTTGGTAAAAGAAAAATTAAAAAATATTGTTCAATAATTTATAGTATACCACATTTTAGTTAAATCGTTCTTCTATTTCATATCCCTAAAGCGCTCTTCTATTTTATAATATTGCTTTTATTTTATAAATTAATTGTTAATATAGCTATACAAGATTTAGAATGAAATTATAATGAATCTTAAGTTTCTCAGAATTAGTAGTAAATATTCTTAAATAGAAAAATATTTTGAATCTCATGCAATAATAAATTACCAAAGAGGGCATAAACATATACATAACATCATAAACTTTTGATAATTTATATAATGTGATAAAAATAAAAACTATTCTTTCAATAATTACTAAGAATATAAATCTAAGTATAGAAACAATTTTTAAGTAAAAGAAAAAAAAATTACACACCTGATTGTAATGTTTCATGTTATCTTTACCATAATCAAACTTGCGGAATACCTTCGAGTTCACGAGCTGTTAACATCATAAATAGCGCATTAAATAATTAAAATGAAATATAAAATAATTAAATAGTAATAATATTTAAAATTAATATAATAATACCTGAGCAAAATGAACTAAACTTTTACATGAAGATCCAGCTGGCGTATGAGCGGTATATACTGCAAGCCTTGTCTGAAAATAAAATTTACACCCAAATTATAAAAGCAATAAAGCATTGGTAAAAGCTTCGAACTGAATATATAGAAAATTATCTAATACAAATTTATTTTACGCTATCCATTGCTTAATAAATAGTGTTTGATTTAAAAAAAATCATTTTACCTCCTTTGCCCAAACTCCAGGGTTGAGTTATAAAAATATCTGCAAGATATTTTGGTATTTCGGACTTATTCATTTGAACACTGAAAATTATTGTTTAAAGTACACTCGTTAATTCACGAGAAAAATTTTCCTTTTACCAAATCTTTTAAATAGTTTCTAAAATCATGATCATAAATGTTTGGAAAATTATTTTCTCATATGATGGCATATTTGTCAAATTCTGGATATGTTCTTCTCTTATCAATCTAATATCAACCAATTTGGTCTACTGTGCAATTCTGTACGACGTAAATTTAAATATCCAAATGAAAGCTTGATTTCAATAATTTAATATAATTGCACGATTAAGCAATTTTTATAATAACTAAAATACTATCGATAATGTATAACGTAAAAATTCATTTTTACATGTAAAATGAGTTTTTACGTAGTAAAATTTATTTAGTATAAGTTTTTAACTGGATTTCTTGTGGATATATAAAGAACAGTGTAAAATTTATTATTAAAATAAAAAACAATTATTTAATAACGTATGCATCAATGAAATAACCGAAAAAAATTTTAAACGATGCTTATTTTATCTATTTGTATGTTCACAATATGTGTGTCACCACTATTTATAAGTTTAAACAAAGTTTTTTTTTTTAAATCTTTTTTACATTTATGAGATTTTAAACTTTGTGATAGTATCTTAGAATTAGAATCTTTATGGAAAAGTATTTTATGGAAAAATTAATCTTTGATTTTGTATTTGGTAAGTATAATCTTGTTTAATCTTATAAGTTGACACTTTAAAAAGATGAACAAGAAAACAATGACGAATTTTTAACTTTTAATAATTTCGAACGAATTGCTGAATATTTAATATCTGATACTTCTTTAGAATAATTATACAACTTAAAATTTGCACACATTTAAGACTACTGGGGAAGATTGTTAATGTAGATTGTAATGATTCAAATTTTAAATGTAAACTTCAAATAAAAGTAAAGCGATGAAAAATGTTTTGCGGTAAAATAAAATTCTAAATTTAAAGACGAACAAGAAGTTTTAAAATAAGAGTCTGAAAGTTTATGAATATCAATTATTTCTTATAATAAATTGTATCTAAGAATTCAAAATTTAGTATTTTTGAAATTTCAACCAAGTTTCAAGTAAAAATAACTAAGCCCTTAGAAATTGTTTGTTTTCCATTTTTTCTTTCTCTTTTTAATTTGCATTAAGTTTTTAACTTCATAATGTTTTTTTTTCTTTTATTTAAAAATGTCCGAAATTGTTCATTTGTGTATTGCTTATTTAGAATCTTCACGAAAATTATTTCGAAACGCTTCCCCTTGACTCCCCAAGGTATGGACAAGTAAAAGAACAAGTTTTTATTTCAATCTTTTTCTCAACACTCATTTTTTATGTTTTCCGAGCGATTTCTGGCTTTTAATTTTTATTTGTACTTATTTCATATTTTATTTTTCTAACTATTTCTTTTAATTTCTAAATGAATACTCGTTTTTATTCAAAAGCCTTTTTCTAATTTATTAAAAATCTTTTCCGATTTGGACATATTTGAAGTTTTTTTTTAAAATTTATTGTTAAAAAATTCAAAAAGATTTAACATTCCTAATTGATTAATTTAGTGAATATATTTTTACTTTAATCGAAAATAATATGTATACATAACTAGATATAACTTTATATTATATTTATATATTATTATTAAAAATTGTAGAAATGTGTTTGTACAAATGATAAACATATTTAAAATTATATTTATCAAATTCTTTTACAGTTATGTTTTTTTAATGATAGATATTGGAATGAAAGTTAACGTATTGCATCAATAAGATATTAATATTTTTTATTTTTTCTTCTGCAATTTTTAAATCATTTATTAGGTCATATGCTTCTTAACTGTATTTGAATCTTACTCATTAGGCATAGCTTCAAAATAGACGCTTTTATTTATAAAACATGCATAGTTAAGGTAAAGCGTCGTATTTATCAGAAAAACAATTGTAGCAACTCTTAAAATCATATGATATAAAAAAGTAGAATTTTTCTTAGAACTTTATTTTGGGAATTTTTACTTTAAAATACATTTATGTCTAAATGAATGTAAAAATGTATAAATATGCAAAAGAATAAACGTATATAATGTAGCTGTAATAAATGTATAAATAACAAATATTTAACACTTTTCTTTGAAATATGCAATATTAAATTAACTTATGCATTTATTATTAATTTACAATGTGTTGCTCTATTTATGAATTTTTTGTATATTTTAAGTTCGGATTATGCATGCAAATTTTGCATTCCTTTATCTATGAGTCCCAAAACAAAATGAACAATTTTTGTTTTGGGATTCATTGACATTTTCTGTAAAAACAAATTTTGAATTATTTGTGGATTTTTTACAATATAATACGTATGCCAATTTCGTTTGTAACGAGCTTTCTTATCCTTCATTTTTACTAATAATATAATTTTTTAAAAGCAATACATTTCTCACAGATGTATCTAAGATAGACAGAAAATTAAGTAACTCTCTATATCATTAATCTTAAAATAACTTCTGAAAAAATTAAAAATTATGGGGGAGTAGTTCCCAATGTAGAGTACCCAATTGTTCATTTTCGCTCTTATGTGAGTATTTAATCATTAATTTTTAATTTAAGTAATCAAAATGATATAGTCACCTACCTCATTTAGTTGTTTTTTATCCCATCCGAATACTAAAAACATAATATCTTCACATATGAATTTTTCCTTAGAGTCACACACTTTCTCACTGATGAATTTTATAAATGCATTACTAGGCAAGAAATCGTATATCCCTAGGATCTCCAAGAGGAACTGCAACGGGAACGAAAATATGAAAATCAGTGCAGTTATCTCCTATATCATACTGAAATTGTAACGCAGAAAAATGATTATTTTACCTCTATATCATAGGCAAATGGAGCGATATATTTGACAAAGGTGTTCATGTATCCAACTGTAGTCACTGGAGCAAGGGCCACAAAAAGTTTTATCTGAAATGGTAAGGTAGTGTATAAATATTAATACGTAATTTATACCTTTTAGAAATCTTTGTATTATTTATATGATATTAAAAGTGCCATGATTTTGAGAGCTCTTTGAGATTTTTGAATATTATGTCTTATAAAAATTGCTGTTAATACTAGTGCAAATTAATAAAATAATTTCTTCAGAATAATATATGATTTTTAAGATAATAAAGACATGTTAAAAATTTTGGTGTTTAATTATTATAAATTTAATTTAATTCGAAGTATAGTGTGGAATTTTCATACTGTGACTTATAAAAAAATATAGACAAAAATTAATTATATATTCATTTTTTATGATTTAGTGCAATCTAATAATCTTTTTTATATGAAAGACAAAATTAGACTTTAGCAAGTTTTGGCAAATCACAAAATTTTATATTCATAAAATATTTAGTTTTAAATTTAAGAGCTAACTGGATTTGCATTAAGTTATGTTTGTATAAAGAATATGAAATTAGGAGATAATTAGCTTAGAGCTGAAAACTGCTTTACGCCTCTTTCAAGCATTTAGTACAAATATACCTCCAGAGGATTTTTATTGATATTTTCTAGAAAAAAAATATTCAC
Source organism: Latrodectus geometricus (assembly GCA_026290005.1). NCBI lineage: Eukaryota > Metazoa > Arthropoda > Arachnida > Araneae > Theridiidae > Latrodectus > Latrodectus geometricus. Next base: position 18,766 of record JAPDSC010139267.1, read on the forward strand.
CTATCGCAGGGAAGAGAATCCAGAAAACTTTCAAGACCCACCAGGACAGGCGAACATAAAGAAAGCAACAATTTATACGCACAAATAATAATGTTTAATAATTCTTAAAAAAATGCTATTGTTAATAATCTAAGCTGACTCTATTCCCATTTTAAAGGCACAAATCCTACCCATAATATATGATTAACTCCTGTTTTGCTAATAGAGGGCTTTTTCTTATATTTTTTAATTTTTGAAACATAGTCTATTAATAGCATAAAACAATACATGGGACAAAGGAAATTTCTACATTGTAAACTCTGGTCTAGCGAGGAAGTATGTCTGTATTATTTTTAAACCTTATAAATAAAATATACAATAAAAAATTAGATATTTACAAAGTACAGAGGAAAATATTATTCATAACATTTAGAATGGTAAACAGTAAAAATTTATCATATATTATAAGCAATTGAAATATTTTTAAATATATATTTAATTTCAGTGGCAAAATTTGCAAGTGTAGTTTTTACACGTTAATTCATTCTTGTACTAATTTCCTGGGTATCGTTGATCCAAATATAAATGCAAATTCTTAGACATGCAAAATTAATTTCATATGAATACTATTAAATCAAAAGTTGTTCTAATTTTTTATATATGGTTTTCACGTAACAACCGTGATGTGAACACTAAAAAGTAAATGATATTTTCCATTCTACTTTCAATCAGATTCAATTAAATAACTTTTCGAAATATTTTTGAATATGTTTTCTTCAATAAAAAAATAATGACTTTGAAAATAATAGTCTCACTATTACAGAATTCCATTAGCTATTTATCTCTATCAAATCATAATTGAATATCACTGCATATCTTGGAATATCCATGGAATTTTGCAATATTTACGAAATTCGAGTTAATAAGAATGATGTGCCTGGTATCCGAAATGCTTAGTATATGAAATGTTCAGTAAAATTTTGCTTTGTTACAGAAGTCGACATTTATTGTAATAGCTAATTCATTCACGCAAAAAATGGTGAGTCATTGAATTTTTTAAAAGTATGTATAACTTCTTAATTCCAGAGCCTTTAATAAATCCCACTTATTACAATTATACACAATTAGTCCATTGCAGTTTGCTGCAATAAATACTAATAAATTAAAAATGATGTTTATTTAAACTTCATTAAAAACTTCCTTTCGCTATGATTGAGTGCGACAAGTCTTATATAATCATTCAAACATTATTACGAACAATTTCGTTCAAGTAATTTCTTAAAAACCATAATTCAAATCTAGAAGATATCATTTTCGCGGTCAGGTGAGAAGAAAATATTCTTCGTATTGTTAAAAATATTTCTTTTGATACTTTTTTCAAGCATGTTTCCTTTTTCTCACTGATATTCTACAATTTGATTTGAACTTACCTTTTCGTTGTAGAGAGGATTCTGCGACAATAGAGCAAAAGCTACTGTCGTACCCTGAGAGTGGCCCACGTAGATCAACTGCTTCTCTTCCGTTTTATTCAGGACATAATCTATCATCGCTGGTAAATCATATTCGGCCATTTGATCAAAACTACAAAAAATGAAATTAAAATTAAATTTTCAAGACACAATTTTTACTTTGTATGCAGTACATTATGCTCTCAACATGCAAATGGCAACGTATAATATATCTATAAGGGTGACATTTGTCACTTTTAAGATACGGCGATTCTTATTTTATGTAGATATAATTTTGGCTATTTTATTATGTTCCTCCTTATGTAAGTAAAAATAAATCTATTTTTGATCCACATCCTAAATATTTAAAATTTTGATATACTTTTCGTTTTTTATTAATCAAAAGAGATTAATTTACAAGTAATTTTTTACTCAGCAATACAAACTATGGTAAACATTTTTTCAAAAACTGTAATGCAATACTTACATTAATAACTATTAAAAAATACAAATATGTTTTTAGGCTTCTTTATTGAGCATTACTCAATTAAAAGAATAATTTTAAGGAAACAAAGTTTAATCAATATTACTATGTAAGCACACTTTTTAAGCGATCAGAATCAAGGGCGTTGATAATATTTACATACAGAAAATAATGGTTCGAATAAATTAAAATCAAAATTTAACAGGCACATGGCGTTAGCGTTTTTAATGATGAGTCAAATGAATTCAGAAAATGTAACTGCAATTGTACCGAGTATCTTATATATCTATGATTTTTAAATTTAAAGAAATTAAAGAGTGATTACATATATATTTCTAAATTTCCTGAAATTGACTCATATAATTTTACAAATTATATAAAACAGAAAAGAGTCCCAATTTAACCCACATGAATGATCTGCCTAACACATATTTGAAACCTCCATATGTCGATAGAAGGATCCAGATTATTTTCTTCGGGAATTTGAAGTTGAAAATTATAATGCATACGAGTTGCAAAAAAAAAGTATAAACACGCAACAAACTCAAAAGTTTAATTTATGAAAATTAATATTTTTAGAGATATTAATTTGAAGCCACGATACCTAATTCTACAATAGACACAGAGACAATCATTTATTTAAAAAACTACTTTTTGCACAATAAAAGAGAATCTTCCAAGAGAAAATAATTAGTATAAAACATACAAACTTAATACAAAATATAAAATACAATACATAAAATAATAAAAAAAATTAGAAATAGTAACAGTATGCCATTTTATCACCGTATATTTTATAAATTAATTAATTTCAAATAATATTATTGCCAAATGAGTTAACATACGCAAATGAAATTCGCATTGAAAGGATAAAATAATTTATTTAAAATAATTTATTTCTCTATCAACTTCTCTATCTCTTTTATCATGTAAATAAAGGAAAATTTAAAAGAATCACGGAAAAAAATCAGCTTTCTTTTTTGAAGCCCCCTTTTTTTATAGCTATCGTACTTTTTTGTATCAAATATTTTACTATTAATTAGTTTTGAATGTTATTTTATAACTTTTTTAATGTCTCAATTCTCATTTGTTTCTATACTTTCAGTAATATGTAGTTTATAAAGTCATTGTGAAATTATTTATTTTTTAAATTAGTTCCTTTCATTAAATTTTTTTGCTTATAAAAAAGTAAATAAAATAACTCGTCTAAAAAAATTTCAAGATTTAGTTCCATTCAGATTAAACTGAGAATCACGATAAAAATTTGCCTAAATTGAAACTTCTAGCAAAGTGATTCTTGAAAGAGTCATTTCTTCACTCATATGTTTCAAGACATAATACAAACTATTTTCAACTAAAAATTGTTTTTTAATCAATAAGAAACATTATAAGCTGTATAGTTATTTTTTTTTGCTTTCTTTTAAACAACAAAAAGCATGAATTCGATTTAGAAAAATTTGCAATCAAAGAAAATATGTAATTTAAAAAATTATTAGCAAAATAACTAAATGTATTCACTTTGCCATGTTCTGTTTAACATTTGGTTTACATAACGAATTCCTAATTTACACTTCATTTACTGACTGCCAAATTTCTATATATTTTAGCAATAGAAACGGAATAGAAACAAAATATATAATGTATGGTATATAGCAGGAATTGCTAAGACGTCGACCGCGGTCGACTGGTAGACCGCGAAGACATTTTAGGTAGCCCACGCGACTGTCTCGATAATGACCTCGGATATTAACAATTTAATTTATGACTTATGACATAGAATCAATGAATTATTTAAAATAAAAATTTACTACAGTCTACTCTTTAAAACCCAAAACAAACTGTGCAAAGATTTACGATTAAAAGTATACGATTTAAATCCTAAAACGGACTTGATGAGCGCGATTAAAACATTAAAAGAACTATAGAAAGGTATGCATCTCAATTAAGGAAACATGAATTGAGGAACTTCAAAAACATGGAGGAAGAGTGCATCCATAATCCAAACCGAGACTTTGAAGACTTCGCTTAATATTTACTTGTTTTGTTTGAAGAATTTGAAAGAAGATTCTCTGACTTAATTAGGTTGAAAGAAATACTCAATTTTATGATATTTCCATTTAATGAAAATATCAATATTGATGGAGTAGCTGAAAAAATAGGACATTTAATATATATCACATCAGTCACGGTCGAGAAAGAAATTATTAAATTAAGATGTGATATATTTCTTAAATCCAGAGCATATTTAGTGATACTGACTTTTGGAAATTAATTTCTGAGGAAACGTTTCCAAATATTTACAAATTGATTTTGTATTTGAAATCATATTTTGGATCGAGGTATATTTGCGAATCTGCTTTTTCAACCATGAACAAAAATCAAACATTGGTCGCATTCTACAGATGAATATTTAATTTCGTGTTTATGCATTGCAATAAACTCGTAATACCCACAATATGATAAACTTGTCGCAGATATACAGAGTGCCAAATTTCAACTAAACGAAATGAATATGATGGTCAGTTTTTGATACATGAATACTTTGATTATTTTCGTCAGTAAATTTTTATTTTTTAAATATTAATATTAAGTTTTTCTTTTTAGAAAATTTACATAATTTTCCATTTTTTCTTGTTACTGAAAATAAATATGTACATTAATTTAGCTCTGCCATAGGTAGACCGCCTTCGATTCTTTAAATATGGAGTAGACCCCGAATCCCAAAAGTTTAGCCACTCCTGGTATATAGCATAGCCTGTGTATTTGGCATACCTCAATAAACAATTAACTCAAAGAATTAAAAAGTCACTCATAAGTTTCAGTTTAAACATGAAAGTGTGCAATTCTAATTTAAAAAAATAAAAGTATACATATTAAAAAATAATTTAACTAACATCATTTCAAAAGAAAAAAAAAACGCAAACCTTAAGTTACTGTTTAAATACAGAATTTAGGAATTTCAATATCAAAATAATTTTCGAAAAATTCACGCTTTATAACAAGCTGTAGAATTAAATTTTTGATAGAAATTTCTGAATCAACGAGAAAAAATTTTATTTTAATAATTATTTTTAAATTTAAAATAAAAAATATTCTGCATTCAAAGAAATTTTATTTAAAATATAATTTTTAAGTTTATCTAAAATATTATTTAATATGTATACTATTTAGTTTCAGATGTTTAAGATGTATGCAGGATTGAATTCCCTTCTGGAATTGTATTTCAATAATGTTTCTGATTCATTCTTTTTTGAAATAATAAATCATAACATAAAAATTTTATTAACAATTCTTTTACACATACCTATAGTTCCAAAATTCCGGCATACTTGGCTTAAGTTTAATATGATGTTTTGAATAAGTATTACCTCTTACATTTCCTAACCAAACGTCGTAACCTAAATCAGCCAGTATAAATCCTGAAATGCGTACATATACATTCATAAAAGAATTAATATTTCGTTACTATTTTTATTAAATAATTCAGTATATTTATACATAAGGGAAAACAACTGTTAACTAAAAATAACTACAATGACGATTATTGATTTTTTTTATAAAATTAGTTATTTTCTAGTTAATTATGAAATGAATATATTTCTTACCGTAAAAATAAAATAGTAAAATATTTCGAATAGAACTGAATATCTCTATAAATATGTTGGAAAATGTTTTTCAAGATGAATATTAGAAATTTCTTGGCTATATTAATTGCTCATGAAAAAATCTCTGAAAAATAGACATAATATTTTACTACCTCATTAATTTGAAAAAATCTTCATGGAATCTGAAAAAATATATAGGATTTAAAAAAAAAACATTTTTCAAAAGTTTAAGAAAAATGTAACAATTTTTAAAAAATAAATAAAATCTCGATGCCACTCTAAATGCAGGAATTTTACGAGTTCACAATTACTCAAATTTAATTATAGTTTCTTTGAAAAAATGTTTTGTTTAAAAATACTGTTGTTTTGCTACGAATAAACATTTAAAACTGAAATTATTACACCTACCGTAGATTATGTATAAAGGCTCTTCACAAAAGATTAAAAAACAGCTGTCTAAATGTGAATAAAATCATTCTTCAATTAAAGAGGAAATCATTTTTATGATATAATTTTAAATGAAAAAAAGAGAACAAACTATAAAAATATATTGATTAATTCAATTGTTAGAAAAAAGTAAGTTTAAACAGAAACGTATAGAACATTTTTTTTCTAAAATTGTCAATAAGTGCTTTCTTTGGTCATTAGATAATAGCCTTTGAAATGGAATTTTCTGGACAAAGGGAAAATGCTTTTGTGCTTTCTAAACACCCCATTTATCAGGGATGGTCGCTTAACATTTTTCATGAATTCCTATCTTGTAACATGTGAATAAGGCATACAATATGTAAAAAAACTAATCTAGAAGCAAGATGCGGCGAATACGCGCAAACTCCTCATAACCGCCTTCTACTGTTAGGCAGTCTACATTGGGGTTTCAAAAGTTTGAAATCGTCAGTCATTTTAGGCAACAATTCTATAAAGTTTGTATGGAAATAAATAAATGATTTACCTAAACTCTGTTCTGGAAAATTTATAACCCAGTCACTGGATGCAGATAATATTCCATGCTGCAGAAAGACCACAGATCGACTTCCGTTATTTCCCACCTGGTTCCTACCATGAGGTATTCTTTGCACAGATAGCAGGTAACCATCTTTAGTTTGCACAATGTGATTTTCAACAGGATATCCTTTCGAAGATATCAATTCAGACTAAAAAGTTAAAAAAAACATTGATTACTGAAATTTGTATATTTTGAATTAGGTAATAGATAAACTATTAATAATTTTTAAATGAGAATATATCCATCGAGACAAATATTTTCAAATGTACGCACGTTATTTGGTTAAGACATTGTTAAATGCAATCCATGTACTGTTACAAATTCTAACTGAAAAATTGGTATAATGTCTTGATAAGTGTCACTATTGCTTAGAAAAAACATCTTTTTCAATAAAAGTAATTACTAAAACTCATTCATTAGAACCTGTACAAAAAGAAATTCAAAACATCTTCCATTTGTTGAGTGATGTAAAAATTTGTTATTCCAATTTTTTCTCAACATATTCCTTTCGCATTTTCTCGCTCTTTATGTCTTTTATCTATTAGATTTTTATTTTACTAAATGTTTTTAGCATATTCTAATAATCCATCTTACTTTAAACTTGAAAAAAGTCCAGCTTGCAAAAAATTGAAAATGTCTAATTATTTTTCTTAAAAAAAATTCTAGCTGCTTTATTTTTCTAGTTGTTTTATTTTCATTTATTTTGTTAATAAGTTTCTATAATAATTTTAATTTTTAAGTATATTTAGTTTAATTGTTTACTGTAATTATTATTTTAATTATTTAATAATTTTATTTCAATCAAATACCTATATTGGTTAAAGAAAAATTAAATAATATCTAAATTAGTTAAATAACAACACAAAATCTATTAAAAAATTTATCAAAATAAATAAAAAGAAATGATGTGAATAGAAATAATTAAATCAAAAAGAATTTCTAGGAAATTAGAATCAATTAGAATTAGTCTTCAATAAGAACAAGATGAATCATTGAGAAAACAAAAAATATATAATGAAAATGAAATAAATAAAAATGGGAATTAAAAAAAATAAGAAAATCACGAAAAAAATAACAATTAACAATGTAAATATTGAAAGTGGATAGAGAAATAAAAACTTCCTTATCAGGAGATAAGCGGACAATGAGAAAGCGTTTATAATTCATTTTTGTAAATATTCTAAAGAATAAACCCTCTAAACAACTTAACTGTATCCGAAGCAAATTATAAACAATTCGTCAAATAGAAAAATAATACATTTGGTTATTAAGATCTGATTTTTTTATCAAACTACTTTTTCTTTGTAAATAGAATACTATAAGAAATAATTATTTAGTAAGCAAGATAGACTTTCATAAAATAATTTCATACTTACAATGGCTTATCACCATCACAGCTTCGCTAAATTTAATATTATTTAAGTTTTGTTTAAGTTTTCTTGTTATAAACAAACATTAAATTACTTTTATAAGTATATTAATTGTAGGATATTAATATTAAAATGATATCCATCCTTTCCTTGCCAAAATAGAATAAGATATTGTAAATCATCATACGAACGATGAATTTCTGATACTTGCTGCACGTTGCCATTTCTACGATGAAGAATTATATCGTGAGAATTAAATTCTTCACCAACTATGACAATTGCCACTTCATCGATCGTTGATGCGTTGAATTGTTTTCGATGTTGACAAATAAGTGTTTTATCTAACTTTATTATTCCTTTATTCAATGGCGGTTTTAAATAATTTAATTAATTCATTATGTTGTTCAAACAAACTTTGTAATTCAGCAACAATCCTTCGTTTAGTACTCTTTTTCAGTTGACAGCGTCTGTTGATTTGTTTGTCAGTATTTCCCATAAAATATATCTGAAGATATTTGTGATCAGGATTTGCAAAGGATAGCAGTATTCCAGCATGGTGATAAATTTGCCTTTGTACTTTAGACGTTGTCATATAATTTGCGCTAACGATATTTGTAGCTTCGAACAATGTCATTTGGAAGCATGAATTTATACTTCCGTATATTTTTCAAAAAATTTATTAATTGACTTGTTTCACATGCTACTAAAGTTAATAATGGTTCAGGTGATGAACGTAAGTCTGGCAACTTTACTTTTCCATCTGCACAGCACATACCTGGTGTTTCATTTTTATAAATTTTTTAACACCACAATACGTACACTTTTTATTCATTTTTCAAATAATCACACTTGGATGAAGACTGTAATTGTAAAGGGGATTGTAATTGAAACCAGATAAATTCATATCAGTATGTATCGTTCGTCATGTCTGTGTCCTGCAAATTCGATTCCTTTGCTGCCTTGCTTGCTTCTGTTCACTCGTTTCTAATGATCGAGCAAGAGCAGTGTGATCTCTTTCTTGCCTAGTTTTTCTCTGCTCACTTGTTTCTGAAGATCGTTCATGTCTTCTCCTTTTTGCTTGATTTGTAGATCGACCAATTTCACTTCGCTTTGGTGGCATAATTGTGGGGTTAAATAAAACGTTTTTCCAATTATTTGTTTCAGCTGGAAATCAATAATATTTTTATTCACGTATTAATAATTTATTCTCGTATTAATAATTGAAAAAGTTTTTTGACTGCATTTTTGTATTCATTAAAATTTGCTGGCGAACAATCGAACATCTAACGTATTAATGTTGTTTTTGTAATTTAAATTAATTTGTTGAAATCTTAAAGGAAACACTTTATGTATTTAAAATATTTTAAACTTTAATATAATTTGTAATTTTCAAACGATAATTGAAAATAGTCAAAGTTTATCCAATTTCTTGATTTCAAAGAAATAAATTTTAACAATTTTTTTCATTGCTGGAAATAATGTTATATAATTTCTTGAAAGAATAAAAATAAGGAAATAATATTGGAATTCCAAAGATACGCAAAATAATATTATTCTTAATTATCAGAAAGGCCACAGCCTTCTTTTTCTTTTTAGTCTTGAATTAATTTGACCGTGAATTGTGGCTCTTTAATCGGGGACAAAATAGAAAATGAAAAAAACGAAGTAGCAAATACAAATGATAAATTTGCGTTATCTGCCAGTTAAAAGTGTCAAATTTGAAAGTTTTATATTTAGTAATTAGATTCCAAAGAATATTCCTAATAAAAATCTAAATAATTTTTGTATATACATAAATCATAGCAAATAAACATTCAAATAAAAATAATTAAAAATAACCATCAATGTTTTGAAAAAAATTAAAAAAAATATTTAAATATGAGAAAACAAATGTTTCCCTTACTAATCAAAGAAAAATAATGAAATTTTATTCAAAAATATGGCCTTTTGAAAATACTAAGAATGATAAATCTTGCCATGATTGGTTATGGAAATTACATAAGTATTTTCAAAATATTTATAATTTTTAATAGCGGTGATATTTCATTATAAGTTTCATTATAAGAAAATAAACTACTTGAAGATTTAAATTTAAAAACATACATACAAATTTATATGCATGTATTAAAAATCACATTGCATAAAAAATCCTAAAAATCTTACCACATTTCTAGTCATGTCTGGATCATGCGTCAAACTCCAATGATTCTTGGGAAAAGAGTGACAAATAGAAAATAAAAATAGAAACGAAACCAAAACTATAAGATGCGACGGCATTTTTGATTTATTTTAAAAGTATATATTGTACACAATTTCTGTATTTCACAGAATAAATCTGTAACAGTAATAAATGAACACTTTTTAATCACATTGATGCTGCATAAATAATTTTTTAATAGGGAAATTTCTCAAAACTCGTGGTTTTTATTATCATTATTATCGATGCCTTTGTATTTTATTTATTAGATTTCACTTCCAATTCATTCTCATATGACAACGTATCCTGTTTGCTAATAAGTTTACGTATAACGCGCCAAACAAGAATTGAACTGTTGCCAAGTGAAAACTTTTGAAACTTCATGACTAATGGTTTCATTAAGTGTAGCATCGTCTTGGCGTGAAATTTATCTTTCACCTTGAACTCAATTCTGCTTTTTTTAGTATGTATCTTTCGTATCATTGGCGCGATTTGATTTGAAGCGATCACAGTAATGATACATACATATGGCTTGAGTGGTAAACAAACTGTTTGACAAGGCACGTTAAGGTGAGGAGATAAATACTACGAAAACAAAATGGAAAATTCCAACTTCCTTATTTTTGTTAGGTCATCTCCCCTGCCATAATCAGTTTAAAGCATTCAAGAATGTTTCCTTTTTCTTGAATTGATTTTTGATTGATTGCTCAAATAGTTTTTGAAAGAAAAACATGCGCAATTCTAGTGTTCTAATATTGCGTATGTTTATTTACTTTCTGCGTACGTAATTAGAGAATGTTGCGTAATTGTTGGAAGAGTAAAAATTTCTTTTGTTAGTAGTTTTTGTTGCTTTTATAATTGTTTTTTTTTATATTTAATTAGTTATACAATATAAGAAATTGAATCAGATAAGTGAAAAGCATTGTATTAAAAACAAATGTATTTGAGATAACAATGATGTATAATTTAATAAGAAAATTAAATCATTGAGGTTTTAATTGATTCAGAACTATTATATACATAGATTTAAAATAAAATATAATTACCTATGTGGACATTTTAATAAATAAAGGGATTAATATTTTGTACGTCTGTTTCTCTCTAAATACTTGATTGTTGTTGTTTGTTATGTATGTATGCTCAATTCAATGATATTCTCGCCTATTTTTTTCATCATAATGTATAAAATGGATTTGTACAACTGTTATGAGATCTTACAATGTGTGGTTGATAAATTTTCTATTGGAAATCAATTCCTTTGCTGTTGTAAGAATTTTCACATATTAAGAGAATAAAAAATGAGAAAATTCTATGGTTAGTTAGTGGAAATATTGAAACTGTTAGGATTTTGGGTTTTGTTGTTATATCTAGGTCAACGATAGTTGCACACTTGTACAATTCCGCCGACCAGGAAAAATAGAGCAAACTCCGTCAAAAAGATACAAAATTGTTTTATATTTTCCCCTCATTTCATATTTAATGAGAACTAAAACAAAATGTTAATTAAAAAAAATGTTGAAGTGTTTTTGAACATACGATCAAAACATTTTTCGCTCAGATTTCTTTATTTGATGAAATATCAAATAAATAAGTTAAGCATTAAATTCATTATTTTAACAATATAAAGACTATTTGACAGAAAAAAAATTAAAAACAATATTTTGTGTTAGCAGAATACTGATCAACAAGATTTTATACAAATACTGATATTTGTTGTAACCGCTGTGTTTCTTCAAATTAAGAGTAGTATCGGCATTTATTATGTAGTCTCTAATACTAAATGGTTATCGTTGATTTCAAATTTAAATGAATGTCAAAATTCAAATTGCCTCCATTCAATTGTGATTTAGATGGTTACATACTTCTTTAAATGTGAAGACCTTGGTGGCTTACTAGGTTATGAATCACCGTTTTCATTATCAAAAGTAATGAGTTCGAAATAAATCTTAACCGAAGATCTGTCTGGTTCCCTAAATGTCGAATGTGGCACGTTATATATGTCCTGGTCGCTATGTTCCCCAAGTGAAATAATAGCTTAGGTGTAATATTAGGCGTATTCTGCTTGATTTCACCTTCTAAATTACTCCTAAAGGCTCCCCACAGGCTGCTTCCAAGAAATTGGTAGAGGTTAACTCATGGCTAGATATAGAGAAGTATGATGATGAATTAAACGCTTCAAATGAAAATTATTATTGTTCGTTGCTGTTGTGAATTCCAGAATTTAAAATGCAATTTTATCAAGTGACTAACTACGATGGGTATTTTAAAGATCATTTAGGACAAGCTAAAATGAGAGTCACAACATATTTAAAATGTCATAAAATTCAACGACTCCAAAGTTAAAAAAAAAAAATAGGGTATTGATATAGATAGCAGATTTTCTAGCTGTCAGATAATTTTCTTTTGTCTTTAAGTAAAAAACTGTCAGCATGTTCAAATTTGCCTTTCTTTCTATCACAACTTGCAATCTTAATGTGTTATCACAACAATTTATCAGACAGATTATTCACCAAGCATTTTGGTGTTATTTTGCTTTCTTTTTCTCTAGTAGGCTATTAGATTATCTTTGATCATGGTATATTGGTAGGTTAATCTTCAGTAATAGCTGAATAAGAGATACTATGCCATGCTATGTTGCATTAGACCATTCGTCTATAGCAACCAATGTTCAGTAAATCATGGAGCAAAATAGGAATGTCAATAAATTTAGTAATACACCCAGCGGGTATGCTATCTCTGTAATTAGCACTGATTAGAAATCCCTGTAAAGTTGCTTATAATGTAAGGTAACTAATTTAAGCGATGTATCATTCTGCTTCGGAACTTTTCTTGCATCAAGAAATTAGTGCCCAATTAGTGAGAAAAAGAAAAATATTTACAGCCTTAATCTTCTCATCCTTTTCCTTTCTCACATCTTAATTTAAATAGTAATTACTTTTCTCGAATTTTAATAAGCATTGTTTTTACCCATTGCAACGTATGTGCTAATGATTTACGCAATGTATCACCACTACGAAATTCATTCGAATATTGATAAAAATCTCAACTTCCACTGATATTTAATAACTTCGTAACTAAATAGAAGTTTCAAATGTTTATTACTTCATTTGGTTAAATTTTAACTAATATATAATTGAGATTTCATTTTGGAATGCAAAACTGCTTTTTCTGACAAAGCTAAATAAATAGTAAATAATCCTTTTTTATCATTGATAAATAACCATTCAATTTAATGGTAAATAACAATCATGGTAATGGTAGTAATCATCAGAACTTTTTCGGATACTATGTACACATTTTCCACGGGAAGCTACGGGCAGTGAAATTTAATTCTCGGCTAAGACTAAAAGCAAAGACTTGTTCATTAATTCTATAGACTATTATTTTCTATGTTATTTCCCTTTTTTTTACAGGAAAATGAATAAACAAATATCGAAAGAACAATAAAATAATTGGGAGACAACAAGCCTGTACCTTAATCAACTCCCACCATGGATTTGATGACTAGATAACTTGAAAGTTAAATCTGAAAAATGTGACATTAATCTTAACCATTACTCATGATGGTAATAAACTTACATTAAATTAATATGAATTAATTATTATATTCATATTATATTTGGAAATGTGTTTAATTGTATATCTCCCGAAAAAAGAATGTTTACTTTTCATGTCCTTTCCTTATTTTTTAATTTTAAAATTATTTTTAGTAATCAAAAGTGACTTCCTTTCATCACCCTTCAAAATACCATGGAAGTTTTAAAAAGTAACGAATTCACATTCTTACTAAATACTCTTAAAGATTGAATGAGCTATAAGGCATCTTAAAGTACATTCGAAACTTATTAGGAATCCTTACATTTGATTCGATAAATTTCTAGACAAGAAAAACGGTGCCACTTGATTGTTCGTAGTATAAGGTGGTTTTAAACTATCCACGTCCCCAAGCTAAACAACTACCAAAACAAAAAAAAAAAAAAAAAAAAAAAGAAAGCAAAATTATTTAAAAAAATTGAAAATTAATTCAAAAAAAAAAAAAAAAAAGAAAAAAAAAGAGTTTTGTTTTACATTGATTGCACTACAATTGATCTTATGGTAAGATATCTGTAAAAATTTAGTTTTACAGATATCTTACCATAAGATCAATTGTAGTGCAGCCAAAAGATATACTTAAAGAAATTTATTTTAAAATAGTTAAAAAAAGATGATAAAGTTGATTTTTATCAAGTAGTTATAGAAATTTTCTATTTCCCAAATCTATTCTAGAAATGGTTATTTGAAATTTTTGTGTAAATTGTGGCTATCACTAATTAAATTTCTTTTATTTCATTAATGTGACACATTATTCATGAACAATACTGAAAGAATGTTTTTTGTTATGGAAAGTATTTATTATCTTATGTAATGATATTTACATCGATATCTGCTAAACTGATAATAAGAAGTTAATTTTCTTCGAGAATTAATTCTCGTTCTTATAATATTCAAGACTATTTATGTAACAAAGCGAGTATTTCTTCATAAAGCAGCTTCTTGGCATCCACAGCCAGCACGAAATCGCCATGATTGAAGTCAGGATTTGGCACACAATAGCTCTCGACTGTTGATTTAAGTTTTCTTTGCAGAAGGCTGACATCAATTTTGTCCGCCATGGCATCTTTTATTGCCCAAAAGAGAGCAATGGGTGTGGTTATTTTGGAGACGTCATACTCGGGAGGCGTGGTCTGATTCAAAAATAAAATTAACAATCTCAAAATTTAAGTTAAACAATAGAAATGAAGAAACAAGTTTATGAGAAAGTAAAGTTTACGTACCTGATTGTAATGCTCCATATTGTGCTTATCATAATCATACTTTTGGAACTTCTTTGATTTCGCGAGCTGTTAATTGGAAAAATAATAAGATATTTGAAATGTTAAGACATTTTTGATTTAAAAAATGTTTTTTGAAAAATAAAAATACCTGTGCGTAATGGACTACACTTTTAACAGAGGATCCAGCCGGTGAGTGGGCAGCGTATACTCCAATTCTTGTCTGAAAGTAAAATTTACACGCGAAATTAGAAAAGTAACAGCATTGCTCAATGTTTCAGCAATGAAAGATGAAGACAGAAAATTATTTGAAGTAAGAATGCACCTGCAATTATATATATATATATATATATATATATAT
>JAPDSC010139267.1:42515-55620 GCA_026290005.1 Latrodectus geometricus
TATATATATATATATATATATATATTTTTTATATATATATATATATTCAAGGATTGAAAATTAATTTTTTCAAATCAATAGATTTGCTTTTTTATATTTATTGCTTTGAGATAATAATTATGAATTTTTCAGATGTGTTAACCATATTCAAGAATAAAACATTCTAAGAACAAAAGGAATATTAAAGGCATTTAAATACATGATAGGTCATTTTTTTAAAAAAATTAATTTCATTTGGTTAAATTGGACGATATTTTTGATCATACATGTGACTAATTAAATGAAACGATAATAAGACGTTTTGGTGAAAATTATTGGTATTTAATGCACGTTTCAAAATTTATCATTAAAATCATCTCTTCTCAGAATGCGTGTCAATCTGAATCGGCATTAAAAGAGAAAATGTCATTATAAGTTTTCATAGTATAGTTTTAGCTTGAAGAAAAGAATTAAACTGTTAAAATTCATTTATCAGTAAAATTATTAGCAATCTATAACTACAGAAAAATAAAAATGTAAGCATGAAATACTTTGGTAAAATTCGGAACGTTTTGGAAACTGTTTAGCTAAAGATACTAAGTTGATTGGAAATAAAGTAATGTTTACCTAAACTCTGTTCAGGAAAATTTAAAACCCAGTCACTGGCCGCAGACAATAAACCATGTAATAGAAACACCACGGGTCGATTTCCGGCATTTTTATGTTGATTCTTACCGTGAGGTATCCTGTGGACTGATAACAAATATCCATCTTTGGTTTGCACGACGTGATCTTCGACAGGATAGCCTTTTGATGAAATCAATTCAGACTGTAAAAAGTGAAATAATTATGGGTGTCTTTTTAAATATAATTAAATGTTTTTGATCAATTATTAATAAATTTTCAGTGAGAATAGTACGTGAAATGTTTACAAAATAAATCATATTTTTGCTAACCACGTACTTATGCTCCGCGTGCTTCTGTTTAGTGAAAGAACAAAGCCAACAATTCAAGGTTAAGAAACATTAATTAGTAAACAAATGTGGCTCAGAATTTTGATTAGCCTGATTAATTTATGGGGAAAATGCATTGCCAATAAAAGGATTGTGCAATTCTGTATTTTATTGTTATATGTGATAGAAGCAGTAATGTGTGTGTGTTTGTATTTTATCATTATTATAGTGCAAAATAATTGTGAATTACAATAATTATTGTATTAATATATAAATTTTATTTTAGTATTATTATAATGGTATTATAACTTAACTTTAGAATGTATTTTTACTCAAAATTTGTATTACAAAAAAACTGAACAATACGTTTATTATTTTTCAGCTGGTTTCACAACCTTCGGCAGGGGGAGGGGAACACTTTTTAAAACTTCTACTATGAAAAAGGAATGATTTGCAGATATTTAAAAAATTCCAAAATACAATCTTTACATTATCTCAATAAATTATGAGGCGTACTTCAAATTATTCAATGGTAAACGTTTGAACATGTGAGCTCCATTCATATATTTAAATATATTTTATGAAACCATCGTTCTATTGGAACTGTGGTATAAAATCTATAAATTTATGATTTATAATTTCTTAATATTATACTCTTTGGAATTATTTTAAATAGAATACTTATTTTTTAACAAGTTAGGGAAAATATAAATAGTACATATTTTTGTTATTTTTGTTTTCCTAAGATATCAACACTTTCAGTAGAAATAGCAATGTTACATTTTGACTTTGAGAATAAATTACTTCAGCTAATTATTATTTATCTGTAAAAATTAAACTGTCTTTAAAAAATAACACATTTGATATCTTGAATGGCAGCAGCATTATTTTTACTTAAGTGTATGTCAAAAGTTTGTTTATTTGTCGCTCAACAGTTATTTTTTGCACACGAGGAATAGTTAGAGTAAGACCTACAATTTAAAGTGGACCTTGTAACAAATATTTATTCATTGAACAGGACTCGAAACTGAACATTTGAAAACCAGAACGTTAACCGATCGACAGCTAACTTGGCTCCTAGGAACAAAATTATAAGAATTAGAGATATTCTTTTTGTTTCTTTTTTGTATTTTATTGTATTTCTACTATTCTGCGAGGAAAAATAAGTATTAATAAAATTTTAGAAATGTTATTAATTTTAATATGAAATTTTAGAAATATTATTAATAAACAATTAGTAAAAATGAAAATACTAATATTTTATTAATAAACTTCCATAGCTAAAATTTTATTAATGAAAACTTTTTTAAACTGAAGACTGTACCTAACACACATAATTATTATATATCCAATAAATATCGTTCACCCTATTCAATAGCATATTTAAAGAAAGGAAACAGTTTTCCGCAGTTTTTAAATTTTACCAAGTTATATAAATAAAAATTTTGTAATTAAAATGAAATTAATAATAAATTAAGTGTTAAAAATGTAACCAAAATTAAATGTTAAAGAAATGTAATCAATATTAAATTAAATGTTTAAAAAATGCAATTAATAATAAACTGTTTGTAAATTAATTTAATATAAAAAATAAAACCATTATTTGTAATTTTGCCTTTTTAATAATCAAATTAAAATTTTTGTGATTTTATTTCTTAAGTTTATACAATAATTATGACTCACATATAAATGCTCATATTTTATGAGTTTTTTCATAAAATATGAGCATTATACAATCAGAAATTTGATGTGCCTTATTTTAGATAAGAAATACGTATATCTTCAAATTATTCAATGTGTAATATTTTAATTACAATCCCATATTTACATAAATAGAAATAACTCATTTCAAATTCCAAATAAGTATTAAAATTCTGAAAAATAAATAAATAAATAAATAATGTAAATAAGAGATGCTTTGAAGGTCACAATAACAAAACATAACATCTAAGTTCTTACCACATTTCTTAGAATGTCTGGGTCATACTTTAAATTCCAGAAACTCTTGGGTAAAGCGTGGCAAATTATTATTTCTGCAAAAAGAAAAGAAACCAAAACTAAAAGATGTGACTTCATTTTAAGAGTACTTGAAAAATATACAGTGTACAGTTTCTGTATTTTTCATAAAATAAAGACTACAAAACTACGATCTTTTTATTGACATTCATATTACAGTAATATTTTTTTATCTGAAAATATCTCCTAACTTGTTTATATTTTAATCTTATCATTATTATCTGTATTATTTTGTGTCATCTTTTTGATTACATATTCTAATTCCATTCTCATATGACAACGCGTCATGTTTATTTCTTTGGCTTTATTAATAAATGTTTGATAAGGTGTCAAACAGTTTTCAACTGTCGCTAAGTGAACATTCTTTTTTTTTTTATTAAACTGCATTAATAATCATTTCATTGTAACATTTTATCGTTGTAAAAAATTTATCTTTGAGTTCATAATTATTATCATTTTTTTTCATTATATATCTTTTCTTTGCTTGCAAGATTTAGTGATAATATTTTAATAATATACTGTGATTAAAATAGTAAACAAACATTTTATTATATAATTAAGTAAAAGAATAACATAAAATAAAATATTTTACAACATTTTTTATTATATAAATATATGTCATGTCTAAATAAGAGTTTTTGAAATATTAAATCAAGCATATCTTTTCTTATTAAATAATTTTTGATTACTGATAATTTTTACTATATCTCTGCATTGTTATACAAAATATTATGCAAGAAATACTGTTTAAAATTAAAATATATGCACATTTTTAATTACATATTATCATTTTAAAATTTAAGTATATTTCTAAATAAGTTAACTAACAGCAGTAAAGACTTAAATATTTTTAAACAACTATAAAATAGAGTTTGATAAGAAAATTACATCATTAAGAAAATATTTTAAATTAATATTGTATACATATAAGTAAATGTGTACAATGAATATATACTACTTCGATTAAACCTTTTTCAAATAAAAATAATTGAATACTTGTAAAGATTGTTTCTAACCAAATATTTGACCTGTATTGCTTTTCATGCATGTTTTGGGCTTTGAGTAGTGGCTTATACATTTTTCCCCACTTTTCCATTAGTAACTTATCTAGTTTGTTATCTAGATGTGATTCTAAAATGACAAAAGGTCGCATAATAACCGGCTAAGATAATGTGGCATTCTTATTGTGTTTCGTCAGTCATTGTCTTGTAAGAGAAAATTCTTGGAAATGATATTAAAAGTGATTTTATATATCACCAAAATATGAAATCACCTGCATCATCTTGTCATATTGTGCGAAATTATAAAATTTGGCTAGTTTTTTTGGGGGGCTATGATATTTTCTATCATGAATGTTTATATTATGTATTTGTTTTATGATTAAGATTTTAACATTTACCATTGAGTGTATACAATCTACATCGTTGCCAAATTAATTTTTGATTCTTAGAATAATTCATCTTATCCGATATGATTTTAATTCTCGCAACACTATTCAAATGAAAACGATTGTTGATAATTTTCAACTGCTTATTCAAATGACATAACTTTCAAACTGATAAATCAGGTTATTAATTGTTGTTGTATCGGCATGCTTCCCGGTATTTAGCTCTAATTTGGGCTCTAACAATTAGAAAGCATGAGGTTGGGAGTCTTTGTATTTTAGAAGTAAGTGCGAAACAACATATTTAACGTGACCTAACCGCCATTAGCGAACACGATGGATCTTTGTTTGTGTCGGGATTCGAATTTACTACCTTCCGATAACGAGACGGACGCCCTACCTAACTAGGCAAGCGCTGCATCGGTCAATTATTGTGATGATGTGTTGCATTTTGACGTGAAATATGACATGAAACAATGTAATTTAGTACATTCCACAATTCATTGAGTTGAGAAAATGACGATATGTAGCTAAAACTTGACAATATGTATTGAAATATAATTGACGATAAAGATCTTAACAACTGAAAGAAAATTAGCATATATATTTTTTCATGTTTCTTAAATTTGACAATGAAGTACATTTAAGTGATTAAAATAAAAGAATTAAATATAAATGTATATCTCCATTAAATCATTTATGGGCATTTTTGCCTTCATTTTCATAATTTTTTTCACAGATAGATAGAAATATAATATTTAAACAATTTATAAAAATATTGTATCATATTTTTAGTCGAAAACAACAGTAAAATATTTTTAATTTATAAACATTATAAAATATTTTATGACAAAATTTTTTATAAAAAAAGATTTTAAATGACAGTAAATATCCCTTATAATGAAAATTTCCCTGAAACAAAATTGTCTACAGTACTAATTCCGTTGAATTTCTTCCTAAGTTTCATTGTAAATGTCATTTACATAAAATGCATTATAAACTAAGAAAAGTTTTACAGTAATAAATTATGTTCTGTGGAATTCTACATCAGGTGAAATGACGAGGCAGCGTCGTACTGCAGAATCGTAAAATACCTTCTTTCAGGGAAGGGAGGAGGAAATATGTTTTATTTTCATAAAGTCTTTTGTTAGTTTCTGAAAAAATACAGTATACAATTTTCGTTTTACTACTGTACATCATAAATTACATAAAAAAAATGTATTGTCTCTTATTTGACAATATTTTTAATATTAACCAGAGTATTTTGGAATTTAATTACCTATAACATATAGATAATATAGAAATAAACAAAAAATTTGTGGGTTTCCTTTTTTCTTTAATTCTAATTTAGTTTCGATATTTTCACACAAATAAAAATATTTACCAAATATTTGATCAAATGAATATTGAAATATTTAATAAACGAAATATCTTAATCGCTTATTGTAATTTATAATTAATTATACAGTATAATTATCACTTCTGCAGATATTTCATATAAAATGATTGTTTATCATTAAAATAATAAATGTTTTGGTTAAAAAGTATTTTCATACGGTGCATATATATTTCAAATGAATTTGTGATATTTGTAAAACATTCTAGTTGAAATAAAATGCAAAATTTATATATAAATATTTTCTTGATTATGTTTTTTTAGAATAAAACAAATGGGAATGTAATAAATTTAATTTACCTACCTAATATATCCATAATTTATAACTTACTTGTTGAAATAATTTACAAATTCTAGATATATTAGGCTGGTAGTTTAATACATTAGATCTTAACTGTAGAAGTAAAATTATTTCTATTATTAATTAATTTAGCTAATTTTATTACCAATTTACTTTAGTCAACAAAATAACATATAATGCGAAATGAATAATACAAATAAATTCTGATTATCTCGAGAACAAAATGGCACAGTCATCGGTGATAATTCCCAGAAATATGAAAAAAAGAGAAAAAAAAATTTTTTTTTGTACAATTCATATTCACATAACAGGAAACAAACACTTATTACTGGATAAATAATAAAATTAAAAATTTCTTGCAAATTTATGGGTTTGCTTCTTTAGAAAATTATAAATTTATAAGAAGTTAATCCCTTTCTTTTCCTTAAAAGCATATTATTATCTCCTTTTCCAACTCTTTGAATCGTTTACGTAAAACTAATAAGATTCATTTAGCATTACAGATTTTTAACTAAAAAATAATTTAAAAAGCGCCTGCAAATAGAAAGAAACATAGAAAGATAAATGTAAAAAATAGTATTGAAATTTTTTTTAAATTATTCCAATAAAATTCACAATTGAAGGACATTTTTGGTAAAAAATTACTTATTTACACTATAAAATAAAATTTCACTGAAGTGAAATTCATTTCGAAATATATTGAATCATTTCATACTCGAAGCATTATTTAGCAAGAAGAGATGGATACTGATCTCTGTTTTTTAACATGAGCACAAGTCAGGGTGTGTGCTTGGGATTCCCTTGAAACGTCTAAAAGCGTCTCACTGCTTATGAAATGTCTTCCAGGAAAGACAAGACGCGAGAAGAAATCTTAAATGTTTTTCAATGAGTTTTCTGATGGGCAAGCATAACCGTTCACTAAATAGCGTCAAAAAAAAAATCAATTGAGAGATAAATTTCCAGTTAATGCATATTATGTTAATTAAAAAGCATTAAACTATAGTTTTGAAAAATAGCTTTATTGTATTTTATTGAAACTAATTTAAATAAAACTTTGATTTGTAATAATGGATTTCGAATAGCAGATGTTTCGATTTCTGTCAGGATCTTTATTTGTAGTCTGAATATTGTTAAGAATGAACTATTGAGATTTAAGTTTTGAATTACTCTCTAGACTAATTTAAGAAAATCTGATTTATTGGTAATTTAATTTATTATAATAAAAATTTTATTAAATTATTATTAAGTGAAAATAAATATCCATATAAAGCCTATATTCTCACTGATACTAATGCATTTATGTATCAAAATTTTCGAAAATGCTGCTACAAACAATGAATAAAGTATTTCAATGGATGATGTATTTTCAAAAGTCTAAAAGAAATCTACAGTACAGTTTACAAACTGAGAATATCATGTAATTATTTTAGCAATTTAAATTTTGTGGTGTATGAGTTACCTAATGATGTCATCAATCTTTATTATTTATAATTTAATTATAATTGTTTTTTATTTAAATTATCCCTGAAAAATATTTATCTATATTTATAATAGAGAGCAGGGATTACAGTAGTCCACATAGTTCCAATTTCATCCGCTGTTGATGAAGGCGCAACATATTATTCGGAATTCATTTTGCTACACGATACTTTGCTCTTTCACTGAATCATGCCAACCGCAAGTATGGCACATGAGTCACCATTTTACGTTTCCATTTTTGGAATAAATTTGATTTCAATGATATAAATATTGGATATGTAATCGGTGAAGAATGATGAAATGTAATTTTTTCTTCAGTTCTTATCTGAAAGTTATCTAGAATGTTTTTTTTTATATTTCATCTTAGACCAAAATATATAGTTGAGTATCTGTAGTGTAACTTAAGTTTATACAATATTGTTATTTTATAACATTAACAGTTAACTTAATTTATGTTTGTCAAAATGGTAATATGTTCTTAATTATATGACTATGTGAATTATTATTCTGTACAAAATGTTAACGTACTTTACATTAGTATTTGAGATTTTATGATAGACTCGTTCGCTTTGAAAAAAGATGATGGAAGGTATTCATCACATAACATAAGTTAATTAATATATAATATATTTGATTTTAACGACGCTATAACAATGTAAATCATCTTGATATGTACTTTATTTTTTATTTTATATTTAGAGAAGATAATGCAGCATTGCGCGTGACCAAGTGAACAGTTTTTTTTTTTTTAAAAAAATCAGTTTGGTATTTGGGACTAAAACAATGTTTCGCTTCCATGAACGTGATTAACAGTTGATCTAATCTGATTATATTTATATTTATTTTATTATCAGTAAAATGTTTAGTACCGACTCGATTTTTTTAATGTAGACAACTGCGTTGTATTTTTGGACAAGAATCTTTTGTAAAGATTAATTTCTCAGTGAAAACATTTTTTCATTTGTTATTTAGGATGGCTTTAGCTTCTAAAAGCAACACAGTTTTACATATTTTTGGTATCATAAAACTGACTTCAGACAGTGTTTTTTTTTAAAGAAACGTATAATTTTTCATTAAATATTAGTAAAAATATATTTCTAGAGGTTCTCAATGCAAGAAATTTGCACATTTCCTTTCAGTTACATATTGTCATTTTTTTTTTTGATTCGCACTTTTATCATGTTATATTTAACTTTTTTTAATTAAAAATAATAAATTAGATTCTATAATAATCTATTAGGTTAACTTTTTGATAAAAATGGCGCAGAGATGCTTAAGCTCATATATCATGCACGAATTATACTCCTTTGACATCAGTAAATATAGCATGGACAAAATTTCAATTAAGATCATATGTAAAGTAATCTGTGTTGAATTGTATGATAAATTAACAGATGAGATTCTGTGATTAGATTATAGGAACATAATTCCAATTGCAGCACAAATTTGTGGTAAGTAGGGACAATTGTGTGTTTTAAAGACGCGGAAAATGTTTCCAAATGCGATTCGTTTTTTTAAAGTTGCTCTTTTTACAAGCTTTAATTTCTTTAAAACTTGAAAAAAGAGAAATATTTTAATAAATTTTTTAGAAAAAAAATATTGCAAAGCCTTTTACATGCTACAAATTAAAAATTAATACCATCATGTGTGATAAGAGTACGAATTTCAATTCATCCTAACATTTTATTATTAAAATATCTGATTGTTCAAAAAATAATTACTTTTATTTTTTGAATGCATGATAAAATGAAAAATTCATTTTCTTATAATGTACAGTTATTTTACTGAATAATATGGTATCCATTTTGGTTCCATACATTTTGCCATCTTTCTGACAATGGCTGGATCCTCCAACTATAATACTTCTGATCTACGCTTATTAAGAAACTTATTGAAACTGATTTTGACATCCTTATTTGAAGCAGACATTTTGCCATTTCAAAAATTTTAGAGAAACAAAAGTAGGTAATATTTAAAAGTGGTTGTATAAGAAGAATTATCGTGACTGTAGTTGTTGTATTTCCGATATAAGCATTTGAATGTTTGATACATTAATAAACATGTGTAAAGACTCAGAGTGCCTTTGCGGAATGTTTTATCTTGCTTATTAATAGACTCTGACTATTTTTTTGTTTGAATAAATCACTCATTTGATCCAGTTGTGGTGAGATAATTCTTATGATCACGGCCTTGTGAAAGAGATGATCATGGTATAGGAACTTGAATGATAGCGATAACAGTCACAAAAGGACAGTTTTAAAGTTCTACCAAACAGACAATGCAATCATTTTAATGAATATTAGTTTACTAAATGTTATGACCTCATTCACCTGTTTTACTTTATGACTTTTCGCATTTGATATTTCTGCAGATAATTCATATGTTATTCGCTTTAAAAATATATAATTGTTTTTAAGTTTGAGAAGCTATAACAGTCTTCATTAGGGTAGAACAAATTTCATCATATAAGAACACGTGGAACTCACATTAAATTTCGTCGTTAAATTACGTGATCTTTAACTGTCGAATTCGATTAATTTATTTTTGCAATTTCACGAATTGGTTTGATGCATTTTTTACTAATGACTGTCATTTAAAGTTATATCATTCAATGTATTCATTAATTTTTATTGAAGCCTTTCTCATCAGGGTGCATACTTAGGATGAAGACATTCGCAATGAAATTTTACAAATCAGTTTTAGCACTGATATACTCTTTATGTATATTCTTTTTTCTCTTTATTTGAATAGCATTTTTTTATTTTTGATAATAAAATGTAAAATAGAGAAAGTTATTTTCGAATTTCTATATTTAAAAAAAAACACTAAACAAAAACTATTGCTATACGTAAACAAATATTTCTATATCAGCTGTAAATATAATTACAATATGGTTTAAGTTTGAAGGTAACAGTGAAAAAATGCAATTGATTTTTTGACGAAAAAGAAATTTTGGAAAAGAAATAAAAGTGTCGAATATGCTTTCTGAAATAACACTAAATTCAATATAAAACGAGATTTAATAAAACTTTGAAAAATTTAAGCAATAATTACTTCCATCTTTTTATATACAGTGGAAATATTTAAATATAAAGCGTTATATGGCTTTATATTGTTTTAATTTTTCAGGCATCAATTTTGGAGATAAAAGTTATGCAATAAGTAATATAAGATTTCTGTTTGAATTTCAAGAGGCAATATTTCACTGTGAATGATTTTCCTTAATTCCAAAACTAATAAATAAATATAAGATACCTTAAAAGCATTTGTTCAATAATATACTTAAGCTTTTTAAGATGATTAAGATATAGCACACACATTTGTAAAAAAATTCTTAAGGTATCTAGTTAAGAAAATGTGCTAGTTACCGACAGAGGAGGATTAGTTATGACGATTACAAATGAATTTTAGGAAAGCACTTGAATATATAGTTCAATATTCATATTTCTTTGGGGTTCAAACCAAGATCCACTGATTAGAAAACAAAATGCTAATCAATACATTATAAATTCTTCAAAACAAGTAAACACACATACAAATACTGAAGAGCTAAGAAGGAACTATATACATTTACACTTTTTTTCAAAACACATTTTAAGTTTTAGCTAAATATTTAACTGATGAAATAAATTTTTGTTTAGCTATTTAAAACACCTAATATTTTAAATTTTAGCACCTTAAAAATCTTGTACAATGTAATGTATGAAAATGTTAGATAGGTAATAATATAAGTAAGAAAATTTATTTGAAGTAATAGTTGCACGTGACGAATATAATCTTAAGTATCGTATGAATGATATTGATTAACAGCTCGCTGTTATAGATTTATAAATTACTTTTACCATGCTATTCCATTCCTTTTTTTATTTAAGGAAAAGCAAGTAAAATATCCTCAAAATAATTTATTTAATTGTTAAAAATGACATGGGGAAAAATTGACTTTGAAATTCCGCCAGCGTGTATACCTGTACTGATATGGCTAGTGTTGCAAGTCACTGATACTAGTAATACTGCATGAATGTACAAGAATTATGGGCTTTGATGGAAAAAAGGATGACACAAGCAGGATGAGTTATTTTTGATTGTTTTTTAAAATATTCGCTCAATTTCATCTTCAAAAATTGTGGAACACTTATTCGCATTTTAAACATTTATTCTTCTTTAGCAACTTTGTCTCGCTCAGGGGACCAACATTAATATTGTCCAAAATAAAAAAAATAACCATTTTATACCCCAACTATAAATATTTTCATTAATATTTTTTAACATTTATTCATATTATTAGTAATTTGCCATAATTATATATAATTAAACTAAGAATAATTAATATCCTGTCAGAGACAAGTCACCTTCATAAAACTGAATTAAAAATATCGTGAGAATGTGATACATTAGAAACAGATTACCTTATGTATGGTGATAAAGTAACTTGGTGATTCTATGGAAATTGTGAGATACTGGCTTATTTTAAGCAAATCTCCAAATATACTAAGATCTGTTGAGAATGCATTTTAGAAACAATTCAAATTTTAAAACTGTGTTTTATTGCGGTCATCAATATTTCATACCATGCCATTTTAAATATTTTTAACAGGAAGTTTAAAGTTTAAACACAACGAAAATTCCCTTTAATAATGACTGATTAAACATTCTCGGAGAAAATAAAATATCATAATCTCATGTATATTATGCCCGAATTTGATGATGTTGGATCCAACAATTTTCTTTTCTATTAGCACTTCAAGGTGAAATATTAATCATTAAATCCTTTTTTTTTAAAGGTCATCACGATAAATGCTATCAATATCATTTATCGTGATGATTATACAAGAAGTTTGATTTGGAATAATGAGTTAAATGATAATTATATAGCATTTAGGCTGGATCTACCTAAGTATAAATTCTAGATACATGCATTGCAGAAGTTTTCCTAAGTATCTTCGAATATCTAAATTATATTTTTCTATTACATACATATTTAATCAAATTTAAATAATAATTTCATATCATGAAAAAAGAATGACCTTTTTGTCAAGCCCAATTACTTCTTAAAAATAAAGGATACTTCGAAATTGTACAATATAGCTTTATGAAATAATCACAGATAAGATTTCTAAAGTTTTAATACAATTTGGAATAGTGCTGCCATCTGTCAAGACACTTAAAAACTATATTGATGGCATTTGAAGAGAAATATCTTATGAACGAAATATGATTTCTACCACCCATGTCTAATCCGCTCAAGAATTTTTCCTTAAGAAAATCAGGAACCAAAACTTAAATCACTAATTATGAATAAATACTTTAATGAATACTTAATTCACTGATTATATAAGAGATTCAGATGCTATAATATATGTTATTTAGAAGATTTGCTTCAGACGTTATAATATATATTTGAAAACAACTTTTCTATTAAAATAATAAGTATGCAAGTATATTTATAATTAAATAGAGAATATTAGCTTTCTTTTTTAACTAAAAGGTTTTATAATGGATTGTTTTATAAAATGATAAATCATATTCTTAAGTTCAATTACGCTGTAAAATACTTAATTATATTGTTATATTTTTTAAAATTCATAAAATGTTATCTT
>JAPDSC010139267.1:56020-68557 GCA_026290005.1 Latrodectus geometricus
TATATATATTTCACAATCTACAAGTTTTCATATTTGTAAAGACAGTTCTCCCTGATTTGTAAGCAATTAGTTAGTATTAACACTAAATCACTCCCTGATTTAATGTTTTTCCCTTGTAAAAGATTTCCAACATAATTTATACAGTTAGTAGTAATATTGAAATCTATCCTTTGTTGATCAAAATAGTCAACCTTTTAGAAAATAATCTTCACAAATCCCTTTCAAATAAATTTTTAAATAAAAAAAAAGTTAAAACACCAGTCTAGAAATTATACATTTCACTGAATGCTTTGAACTTATAAGGCTCGAAAATTTAAACATTATGAATAACATTAAGCTCAAACCAGAAAAAAATCCGTTTGAACATAATTGGAAACCAATCTATTTTTCCTTATGGAATTACACTACTTCAATTGCAATTACTTTAATGAATAAGACTGTATTTTTAATATTTTTAAAATTTACAATTTTTCTAATATTAAAAGAAATAATAAAAGTAAAAATAAATTAAAAATCTTTTATTAATTTTGAAAATTTTATAAAAATGTGTCTCAAGTATTTTTATACACTGTATGCTATCAAAAACAAAAATTTTTTCTTTAAAATTTAAATATCATAGCAAACATATTTTATATTAATTCATTATATTCATTATCTGCTCCGAATATTAATGAATATATTTAGTTCAAAATCATAGAAGATTTGGATAAAAAAGACATCTCATGCTAAAAAGATTTCTGAAACTTTTGTTACCGATTTTTACAATACAATTATTAATAATTTTTTTATCCTATCATGAATTATCTTAATAAACCAACATTCTGATACTCCAAAACTATCAAAAATACTTTCTGTAATTATAAATTCCCTACAAATGAAAATGATTTGCTAATTTGCGTATTTGTAATTATTATGTTGACGGTAAATTTTATGAAGAATTTCACTTATATTAAAAGAATGTTATGGTAATCAAAATTTATTAACAATTCTGAACTCAGGAAGATTTTTTTTACAGTACAAATTTTAGATTCTCTAAAATACTCAAATTTTTACTATTGATTAATTATTTTAACAGTAACACAGATAATTTTATTTTCAAAACAAGTTACTGCAGGTACTCAAAGTAAGTTTAGAGTACCTGCAGAAATTTTCTTTAAATGGCAATTCTAACTTCTAATGAATTTATTAGTACCTGCAGTTTACAATTAAATAAATTATTTTGCGGATATTTTACTTGCTTTTCCTTAAATAAAAAAGGAAAGGAAAAGCATGGTAAAAGTAATTTATAAATCTGTAACAACGAGCTGTTAATCAATATCATTCATACGATATTTAAGATTATGTAGTCGTTACATGCAACTCTTAATTACTACAGATAAATTTTCTTACTTATATTATTACCTATCTAGCATATTTTCATCGATCATATTAAACAATCAAATACCAGAAAAGTTTTCAGTCTTAATTTTCAAAACGAAATAAAAATACTTCACTTCTATAAATGATAAAGACGATATCAACTTCGCTTTTTATATGAAAATATTATTATTTTGAACGAAGTATTACAAAATTACTTTGAAAAGTAATAGAGTTTTTTAATTCTTTAGAAATCTTTCGAAAGAGAATTAAACAATTCAATTACTTTCACTAATTAAAAATTTAAAACCGAAACTATAGACAATGAAACAAAAGCTAATAATAATTAAAAACAAAACCCTCTAATAATAACAATTAGCCTTTCTTATAATTATTACCTAGGTTTCACATTAATCCGACTAAATTCAGATTTATCTTCAGTAGAAATAATCCATCTATAAGAAACCTCGATATTATTTTTGAAAATTTACTGAAAAAGATTTTAAAACATATTAAAACTAATAATTAATATATCTGAATAGTTAAAAGTGGTCTCTCTTGAAACTTTAAACGTTATTAAATTATAACTCTTTACCCATAAAATATTATATACTTCAATCTTTTGGTGTTTTAGCTTATATTTTTACTCTGTTCATTGCCTTAAATGAACAACTGTTTAACTTTGATTTACATCAGCATTTCCTTGTGAGTTAATATTCTATTTCGATTTTTTTTCCAATCCCTTTTTTTAAGTACTTCTAATTTTTAAACAGTAGTAATTCATTTTTACGAATTTGTAGGGGCTCATAACATAGTTCTTTAAATCATTTTTAAAATAAAAGTTATATTTTAGAATTAAATCAAGAATAGAAAAGTAATTAAAATTAGAAAAGTAATCAAAATTAGAAAAGTAATCAAGTTATGCACTGTGTAAGAAAGACATAAAAATTGAAATTCATCTTAAAATTTTAAATTCTGTTCATAAAAAAAGTGCACAGTTATAACTTATTTTGTTTCTAAATAAGAAAACACTTCTCCGACGTAGGAAATCATTTCAATTTAATTTTTCCTCAAAAAGTATCCCGATTCTTTTAGCCAATCAGCTGATAGCTTTGCAGAAGGTTGACGCACTATGTTCATGTTTTATTTCCTTATTTTATGTTTAAAATATCTTTTCTGTTCTCATTTATTGTGTTCTGAATCATTTAATCATCCGACACTTTTTATGCGGTGTAATTGTTTGCATCATAAAATATAAATTGTAGATTTAAAAATAAAAAATACGCATACAGCAATTGTATGAAATAAATGAACTCGATATATTTCATTAAATAACTTTTTATTTAATTTAAATAAAAATTACAAAACTTTGGCAAGATTTTTCAGTGCGGAATGTAAATTATCGCCAACCAATGTCCATTTTATTTATAATACATTGATAATTCGAGTATTTTATAGAGTTCGATTAATAAAATACAATTTGGATACCATTTGAGATAGCTCTGAGTTACACTAGTAGGTCCGCAATATCACGTATTGGTAAAAAAAGCCTTAAGTGCTTCAGTAACAAGAAATCACATGGAGTTATGTTCGATGAACATGGTGACAAAAAATTACACAAAAAAAAAGGAATAATACATTCCTTTTTAAAAGGAATAATACATTCCTTTAAAAAGGAAGGATACATTTCCAAAAAGGAATAATACATTGCTTTTTTAAATATTAAGTAAAATATTCCTTAATTAGATACAATACTTAACAGTTCTATACTCTACAAACACAATTTACCGGCGATAGGCAACGTTTTGAAATATTTTACGGTGACCTTAGAAATCATTCCCTTAATTATTTATCTATAAATCGAGCATATCTCAAAATTTGAATTTGATATTCAGGTTGAAAATTTTTTTGAAAAATTAACCAATTGTTTGACTTGTAAGAAGATACAGAGTGGGGTGATACGATTATGTCGGTAACAAAGTATCAACTATGGCAAGATAGAAATTCAGAACGGTGGTAGTTGATGAGGGATTTTGCAAAATATGAGAAATGAAATATGGCTTAACTATAACAGAAGCAGAGCTCCGATTATAAGTAAAGGGCTTTTATTTTTTAGTTTTACCCCAACACTTTAGATTTGGAGATGCTTAGGATATCGAGCGGAAAGGTATGCCTATATCGTTGTGTATTACAAAATCATTACATCACTTGTCTTGGGTTTTTTTTTTTTTTTTTTTTTTTTTTTTTTTTTTTTTTTTTTTTTTTTGAATAATGAAATTATTTTGGATAAAATTTAAAGAAACGTTTGCAAACAAACGAGCGTTCAGCTGTAGCAGCAACTGTTCTTACTACTAAATCTTTATACCGATCGCTATGGATTGGATTTCTTTTAATATTGAAATTGCATCGGTACATTGAAATTTTTTAATAAATTTTTCAATCAAAAATTCTTTTTCTATATCGGTGTTTTTTAAATAACTTTTAATTTTTTACTTTAATGTAACTTTTAATTTGTTTTAATACCATTTGGTACATATCTTAAGCTGTTGTGAATTACATCCAGTTTGATATGTATGCATATCATTAAAAATTGAGAAATATTTTGTTCAAACCGAAAGTTTTATAATTAATCATTTTTTCATTATTTAAAAAATACTTTTGAATAATTCAGAGAAAATAACAGTGTAACTGGATGACTTCATCTGCATGTATATTCTGCCAATTTTTGATAATATTTATAAGATATTATGTACCTATAAGTATTTTTAAATATTTGAATTAAAGTCAATCTAAATAACTTATACTATATAAAGCTGGTTACAAGTGTATTTACAAGAATTTATTTATAAATTATTTATTTATCAATTATTATGCATATATATAAGTGTTATTATGCATATATATTTATCAGTTATTATGCATATATATCAGTTATTATGCCATTTTTTAAATACTTTAATAGTATTAAATCTAAATAAAGAAATATTTACACTTAAAAGGGCCACATGTTTAGAACAAAAATTTTTAAATATAAGATCATGTTTGTTCATTTCATTTTAACTCAAATCTCTGATTTTGAATAGCATTAGTATAAAGTATTTCTCAAATGATTTTGCTTTCTATCAGCATTTTTTTAATAAAATAGAATATATTATGATCAAGGAAATAATTAATTTGGAATTTGTATCTTAGGAATATATTCTGGAGAGGGAAGTAAAGATGAAATAAAACCTTAATACTAAGAGAAAAAGATTATGAAAGAGTTAATACCTTTCAAAATAGTTAAGAAGTATTACAAAATAGATTCTGATGGCAGGAAGAAAAGTAAAACAAAATACAGAGAAAAAGTTTGCATAAGAGTTAATACCTTTCATAATAGTGAAAAAGTATTACAATCATTATTATCATATTTTGATAGACTTTAACTGTGCTGAATCCATCTAGTAAAACCGAAGTTAAACTAATACCTGCTTAAATAAATATTGAAATGTCTATACTTGAAACAAGTTAAGGATTTGTATCGCAATTTGTCCATGAATATGTCATATAATTTTCCAGTTTCTATGCTCACAGAAAGCCGATTATTATAAGTCACAATTCGTGCCATCACGAAATGCAAAATTTTATAAACAATGAAGATTATTAAAATTAAGAATGCAGAATCTCTTAGATTTTGAATCCTTCGCTTTTCCTGGACAAGTGCATATTTCTTGATACTTTATTATAACTGTCAAAAATAAATTTTTTTTAATATAATTAATGAAAATATATTATAAAATACTGTCTAAGGCAACAATTTTTTTAAATTATAATTTCCTTAACAAACCTTAATGAAGCCATATAAAAAATATTAATTTGCTTATTTGAGTATAATAGCTACGAATGAATGGACTTGTTTTTTCTTGTTTTTTGTTCATGGCTTAAAACTGGAAATGAAGTTGTTCTAGAGTAATTTATTTCATATTGTATCTCTACCAAAAAAGATGTTGCAATCCACCAAAAAAATATAAAAAATATTTAATTTATTAGAGACATCAGGATTGAAATAGCTATCAATATTCGAGTATAATTAAGTACCTTTAATAAATTTTAAAATATATAAATGCAACTGATTTTCTTATTATTCATTTCAGGTTTATTAAATGAGATTATTAAGAAATGTGAATCACTGGATGCTTTAATACATTGAATTCCACTTGAATAAAAAAAAAAAATTCAGAAACATATTTACAAATATATTTTTAAATACACAAAATAAGCATTTAAAAAGAAATGTTCTGTTTTGTTAAATTAAATATTTTTTATTGACAAACAAATGACGAAAGAACTTGAAAGGTCCATTTACATATAATTTTTATTTGTTGAGGAAATTTCATTTTCCTTAGTCTGATAAATACATCATATGATTTTAGAGTTTGTTTTTACAATAGAGGACAAAATACATATTTTGGAAATTCCAATAATTTAAAAAAAAATTATTGCATATTTTCTTCATTTAAACCAGCATTTGGAAGGGCTGCAGTTCAATACAAAAATAGTTAAATGTATGCAAATATTATTACGTTATGGTTTTGTTTGAATATGTTAAAAAAATGGCAACAGTATGAGAAACCAGCATTGTCAGATTTTTAAGAATTGCATTTAAATGGGGATAGGATTCATTTAGTGATATGGTACGACATTTTTCTAACATTAATAGTTTGCATGGCTTTTAGAAGCCCCTTGAAAAAATCTCATAATTGAAGTACTGTCGGCCTCATTGAAGCTTTTTGATTGGTTACAGATATTGTTCTATTCTCTTCAGTATTCACAATTCCGTCATTTTATAATTATTTCAACAGTTACGAGCCAAATCTTTGTTAGAATAACTGTATCTTGTCACCAAACGATTATGATCCCTCCAAATGATTCGTTTTTTGGCGTCGAGGGATGCTATCAATGTCATTTTTTTGTTTATTTTGACAGTAAACGTTTTATTAAAAACTTCAATATTTGAAAATTCATTATTGTAAACGTAACCTGATAAACATTTAATCAAAATGCAATCTTATTTCCATCTTTGTACTTAATTCTTTATTTCATTGTACAAATAACGTGTTTGCTTTATTCCTGATCCATTCCATATCAATCGAACATGAGCTTGTCAATTTTTTTTGTATTTTGTTCCGTGCTTAATTTTAACGAAGTGAAATACACATAACCATATAAACATGCAACTTTAACTTTTCCACGTTTTTATATTTGAAAAGATAGAGATTACTAATAAAATTTTGTTGATCCAGTATTCCCAAAACATCACTTGGTTATTATACACAATTATTCATTTTTCAATTATTTGTATATTCTTAATTTCAGAGATTTTTTTCAATTTAGACTTCGATATTCGTAATGTAATTTCGTTTTTATTTTAAATTTCTGTTTAAATTATAAAATTTACTTCTAACAATTTGATAAAAAAGTATGAAAAAAAATATTTCGTATGAAATTTTATTTCTGCGTAAATTTTTGCTCAATTAATATTTTTTTATCATGCTCTTTAAGAATTTATATTCGTAATAAATAAAAGGCGGGATTTCTTCCTTTTTTAACACATACTTTTTTATGTGGTACCATTTTTTTTTCTAAAAAACTCTGCTTAAGAAAGACGATGATAAACATGTATATCATTAATAATACATTGCCATTTGATCCTCACACTAGCCTATTTCTTAGGGTGTTTGTTATCGTTATAGGAAGGTCCTTCAAATCCTGACATAAGCGAAGATTCTTTGTGTTCATTATTGCCAGCTATGGCATGCTAAATATGTCTTGGTCACATTGTCATCCATGTGAAATGATGCATTGTCTAGGAGTTTTCTGCTTAGCTCCTACTTTTAAATTGAGAAGAATTATCCACATTAGATAAAGTTTCTTACCCTTGAGCTGCTGAAAAGAAGGTAAATGAAGGTAGAAGATTATGATATTACCATTATTCTTATCATAAACCAATGGATTAACAAGACCATTACATATAAATTAGTGAAATAACTTAGTCCAATCTTTCTAATGTAAGAATTGTAATACATATATAGACATTCCATTATGTAGTATGCTTATGTAAGAATATAAAAAGTTTTGCGTATGACATGATTAGTAACAATACTGTAGATTTTAATATTTTCATATGTTTTTTAATATTAAATTATTAAATCATTTCCATATTGTTACATTGTGTAAAGTTTCATTTGTCATGCTTTTGCACATGAACTTTCTAAATCTGAGCGGAACATTGACGCATGCGCATCAACCGGCTACAGTGAATATAAGTAGTAGAAGACACTTTTAACGCCGATGAAAAAAATGTGGGAGACATTTTTTACCCCTTCTTTTCCTAAAAGGACGTCAACAATAATTAACTAAAATTTCTGCGTTAGTAAATAATAATATAATATATAATAATTTATACGGGATTTTAAAATAAACAAACAACTAAACCATCTTAAAATTTTTTTCGAAGTCTTCTGAATATTGATAGTTGTAAAAAATACTTTTCTGAACTATTAACAATAGCTAGAAAGTATACATTGTTCAAAATAACATAATTCTGAAACAATATTTAAGAATCATAATTTGTTGCGATTCTTTTCCTGGTTATTTATTCTAAATGTATCTTCTTCCATACGAAAAAAGTTTAAAGAATCATTAAAATATTCTTTCGATGAAGTTTTTCAATCACAAACATTTCAAACAAAAACATTAAGCAATGAGGAAATTACCTGTGTTGGGACACACAACTGTCTTTGAATCAATATAAAAGAGAAAAAATATTGTCATATGATATGTAAAATGTCAGTATAAAGTAGAAATCAAGGACAAAGAAAGCACGAGGTGTGAAAAGTTCGTAATTTTTCTATGTAACTGTACTCGGAGCAAACCAAGTTATGCACTGGCAAAATTATGCATTGGTGGCCGACAGGAGTTAATATCAGAGCCTAGAAATTTCCTCACTTAATTGTTAATCAAACTTTGAATATGATTGCATCGCATTCTTAAAATATGATGAAATATTTCATTGCTACTCAGATACGAGGAGTGACTAAAGAAAAAAAGATAGTGAAATGAAGGGATGTAAATGAAAGTGATGATAGCATCAAAATTCCATCGTTTAAAATACCATATCCAAAATTATGATTTGTTCAATCGGAAATACAGTTTCAAAATGCCATGCTAAAAAGATGCACACACACAAAAATATATATATATTTTACAATAACGCATTTTAGAATTTTAGATATATATTTAAAAAAATCCTTATAACCATTAGCATTGAAAATAAACTTGTCAATTTTGAAATTCAATAAACATTTTTACCTCTCCCAAACAAGACAGTTGATTTATATTACTCAATTTTCAACAAACATTCGCTTCATTACAGGAGAAGAAAATATATGATAAATGTTCTTTTTAAAATAAACACCATTTCTTCACCATCATTCACAGCGTAACTATAGTTAACTTCAAGGTAGTGAAGTTTTAGGAACATTGAAAAATACTCAAGAATGAAAAACTGTTAAAATCCTCATTCAGGTAAACCAATCTACTATGATATTCGCAACCATAGCACCCACCCATTTATTTTTCCAAATTTTCTTCGTCAAATATTTTCATCTATTCAATCTCTTTCAGGAGTTAGAACCACAAAAAATAATAATAATAATAATAATAATAATTGCGAAAAGATTCAATGTAATTGCAAGTTATGGAGTAAGACATGCATGAATTCTAACAGTCAAAAATTCAAAGACATAGGCTTTTAGCTTCAATGAATTTTAAAATACATGTTTTTATTGTTACCACTTCCTATCTAGTAAAGTTTAAAATATTTGGTAAACATTTGCTAACAAAGGGTTTGTTACACTTTTTTAAAAATTAAAATAATTATTTTTAGATTCAAAATGAATAAGATTATCACGCAGGAAAGAATGGGGTTTTAAAAATTTTTATTTTTCATATTTATTATAGAAATTCCGAAACCAGGTAGAAATTTAATACTTATATATATATATATATATATAATTATATGGAGTAAAATGTGATTATATTTTCAAAAAATTTAAAAACTCTGGAAATTTGAAAGGATTTAGAAAAATTAAAACTCATATTACCTAGCCCTGGCAATAATGATACTTCCTTTTTTGAGAAGTTGCATGAATACAGATGAAATTTGAATTCCTCCAACTTCCAATACTGAGCTACATTTCAATGCTTGCAGAAACTAATGAGTGGTAGCGTGTTTATCACATGTGACATTCATTCGCCATAGATTCCCAGTTGGTTAGAGGTTAAGGGAATGTATTAGACAGCGCAACAACCAATTATAACTTGTATCAAAGAAGATCGGATAAGTTAAGGTCTGTTGTTACAGCCAAAATTAAGACTACGAACTGGTCGAAATCAATATTTAATAGCACTTAATTTAATAATATATTTAATAGCACTTACTATGTGATAGGCTAATATGACGATGTAGAATACAAAATGGTAAAGTACACTTTTGTATGACACATGGATATCGACATCATGTTACTGCACACAAAATCTGGATTTTTCTGAAAAGAAAACTTTATACGATTCCTGCTTAAAAATTTTTGATGTATGCAGAAACTCTTGTCTATGATTCAGCTTCAAGGTTAGCCTTAGTAATAACCGCTATACTATTATATTCCAGCAGCAACTCACTTTCAAATTACCCAAGCAAAAGCATTTGTTGTCTTGCAATTTATTTTATAAAGTGCGGTTCGTGAATGATTGATACGATCTCTCTCAGCCATACAGAGAACTTATTAATGATAATGGCTGCAAATTTCCTCCACAGCATTCCACTTGGCTGATATGAATCTAACAATTCAATGAAAGTCACAAGATCTCGACCACACAAGGAGCAATACATTAATAAGATAAATTAATATCTCGTTAGGCTGCAATTTGACAACGATCGCAGCTTTCAGGTTAGATTCTTCTTTTTTTAATCGACGCTTAAAACATTAATCCTTTGCTCGAAAATAGTATTCAAATACAATTTACAAGAAGGTACAACAGTCAATTAATTTTCAATAAACATTGTAGAAATCGTTCCCAGTGAATGATTTGAAAACATAATCGTTCACATGTCGCAACATATTTTATGTATAACACTAACTTCATGTGCGTCATACACTATCTACCTGGTGTATCAATTTTAAAAGTATATGTCAATTTATTCATGAAACTCAAGACAAGCATTTCAAAAACTTTTTCTCTTACTAATATAACACAAGTGAACTATCTTTTAAGAAATATAATAATCTAACTTAAATTTTATTCCGTTAAAATATTTATTACTCTGTCACTGGTTAGCGTAGCACTAATCTGCATTAACCCCTTAAACACTAGTTTTTTCGGAAAAACAAGTAAAAAATTATCCATGTGCTCCGTCTATGCTAAATAAGTTTAATTATCATCCAGTCTATCTATTTTTACTCGAAAAGATCTCAGATAGACATTAGAAATAAAATAACACCAGTTACAACAGCACCCGTTCTAGACAAAAGCAAATGCGTTAAAATTAAATATTATTGTCTGTGATCAAAATTTTAAATTGTAAACAAAAATATTTAATTCTTTGATTCTGACACACGTAGCGCTTTAGCACACTGGTCACGATCTAATTCCATCCATTAGCAGACCGTTTAATCCAAAATTAAATATAACACTTATAAATAATGACATTCTGCCGTTGAGAATACAAATATTCAAAGACAAAAAATATTCCAATTATTCACAAAACCCCCCAGCTTCAGTTAAGTTCATTCAAGATCTGAATCCAAGATAAGATTAAATAAGAAGAGGAGAACTTTGCGACAACCAATCTCGTCAATATGTCTAACTGGTGTCAAAGTAATACTTGTTGAGGATGCAATATTTTAAAAAAAT
The DNA here is from genome assembly GCA_026290005.1 of Latrodectus geometricus. Taxonomy (NCBI): domain Eukaryota; kingdom Metazoa; phylum Arthropoda; class Arachnida; order Araneae; family Theridiidae; genus Latrodectus; species Latrodectus geometricus. Next base: position 67,328 of record JAPDSC010139267.1, read on the forward strand.
TCCGCTGTGTGATTATACAGAGGAATGCTGGGATTTGTACACTCGCAATCTCAAACAAGAATGGTAACAAGGATGAATTAAGCCTACGATAACGACGATTTACATTAGAAAACTCTAAAATAAACAGCTAAAATAAAGAAAAGGAAATGTTTCTTCTGTATTTCATAACTATTAGACGAAGACATATTTTCTAACTCATGTAAATATTTTTATGTACATGTAAATCATTTATATATATTTTCAGGATTTGTACTGGCGGATAATGGTTATGATGTATGGTTGGGTAATATAAGAGGAAATACGCTTTCTAAACGTAATGTCAGATTATCACCGAATCAAAATGAATTTTGGGACTTCAGAATAACTCACGAAATAAATTCGAAAAATTGTTCTATTAGTTTAAATATCAATATTTAATAATATTATATAAAATATTCATATGTGATAACTCTACTTTTTTTTCCTTCAATCGAAAAATATAAATAAGAATTCATTGAATTTCATTCCCTAAGACTTATTGTTGTATAAGAGGAATGTATGGGTAAAAATTCATATTTTTTCCCGAATTCAAGAAACGAAATGTCATTAATGACATTTTATGGATGAATGCAAGATGAGGTGCTTCAATGTGTACGACAAGCTATGCTATAACATTTTGATAATATTCGATTCTCCTAACTTTTTCAGTTTCGTATTCTGCGCATTCTTCCAGCTTCATTCCTCTGGACTTACGTGGTCTGAGGTCTAACGAATCATTGAGATGTGTCTGAAATGAAAAATCTCCAAGCTTTTTATAATGTTCTTCCTTATGAATATTTTTAGCCGCCATTTTTCATCATTCGCTAATTATTCCAATGTCATTTGTAAATTTTCCTAATCATCTTTATAAGAAAATGTTTGTGTTGCCATTCAAAAATTTAGAAATTATCTTACCGTAATCATAACTGTGATCTCCATGTTGCATGGAGACATGACAATCTTCAGAGAATACCTATAAACAATTATAATTAAATTTTTGTATAATTAAAATTGGTTGAGCGGAAATGATGTTTAAATTTCATAAATGAAATTTTTTTATATTATACTGCTTATATAAGTCGTTATAGCTTAAATAACTGTATACATTTAAATGTATGAGAATGGACTGATTCTCTATAATTTATCATTGTAATATCACTACTACATATATATATATATATATATATATATATATATATATATATATATATA
>JAPDSC010139267.1:68567-87129 GCA_026290005.1 Latrodectus geometricus
ATATATATATATATATATATATATATATATATATATATATATATATATATATATATATATATATTAATTTCAATTCTTAAATATAGTAAAATTTAAGTAAATGCAAAATGCAATTGACAGTGCAATTTTTTTTTCAACAAAATAAATGAATGAATATCACAAATGGAAAAACTCAAATCAAAAAACAATTTTTAAACAAACAAACACTTTTCATAAAGAATAATATGAAACATTCAGAATATCAAATGTATCAAAAAGTAAAATAAAAGAAATCAGGAATAAATAAATTAAGTAAACATTTAATATAATAAAAGCAAACATAATTTTTGAAGAAACATTGAGAAAAAGCGTGCAATAAAAACTCCGTTTTCGTCAGAGAAACACGGGACAAGGGGTAAGACATTTCGGAACAACTTTGATATACGCACCCCCTAAAAAAAATTATGCGCCAAGTCTGGCACTCCCTACGGACTTTTTAGGGTTGCTGTTTCTTACTTTGGTGTTGCCAATTTTGATTTTTTAGGTTTTTGCTGTTGTCAAATTTAGTATTTTCTTGTATTTTGTATCATTTTTTGAGTATTTTTTTTGTTATTAATTATTTGTATTTAACGAGAATCAATTTTGGCGATAAAAAAGGCGCCAAAAACCGGTATTTTGCTGGGCGAGAAAAAAAAAGTCGCCAAATTTCCGATTTGGGGGTGTATATCAAAGTAGTTCCGACATTTCGAATTCATTTGTGAAATATTGTAAAAAAAAATAAGAAGCATATAAATAACATGTACCCAGCAAGTTCGAATCAGCGAAAAAATATATAAATATTGAAAAATTAATATTAATTAAAATGAAACAAAAAACAAGGAAGCCGAAACTTAAATAACTTAAACACAATTTACAATTAAATACAGGTGCACAATAATACAAATACACACAGTATAAAATTTTTTAAAAAATTGTAAAATATTTTTAAGAAACAGATAATTGATATATAAAAAGTGTAAACTGAAAAAAAACCATAAATATATTAACGAATTCAAAAAATATTTGAAAAAAATTAAAATATGAAAATTAACTTATTGAGAGTCGATGTAAACAATTACTGTAAATTATGGCGAAACGAATAAGAAGCCAAGTTAGAAAGCTGATGCCAAATGATTAAGTAATCATTTGTGTAAAGTGAAACAGTAAATAAAAATTAACTAAATGCTATCAAAATCAAAATATAAAAATAAAGAAAAGTAAAACCGAATTATACTTATAAAAGAGTAAAAAAAAAGGAAAACAATATTTATAACAATAATATTGTGAATATATGAATGTAACAATTAAACTTTTAAAATACTTTCAATAGTAGTTCAGAAATAACTAATTCATGAAAAATGTCAATTAGCAAATACTTAATTTTTAAGAACCTTAATAAAAAGATTAGACTAATAAAATATGATTAATATCAAAAGTAAACCTAAAAAGTCTAAAAAAAGATAAATTTTTCATGGGGCTTTTTTTAATCTAAAATGGTCAACTAATTAGTATAAAAACATAAGAATTAATTATTAAAATAGAGCTAAATTGAAAATAAAGAATAATATTTTATTTAACTTTAAAATAGGATTTCTTAAATGGATATTTATAAAATTATTCCATGTAGCAAATTATTGATTAAACCTAATTTTAAAATATTTAAAGCATTTATTGGAATCATAAAATTTGAAGTAAATCGAAAATGTCTCATAATTTTTTTGTGTTAGTATTAACAATTGCTTGTTTTGACCTATTAAAGATTTAGTTAACAAATAAATGACTGAAATTGGAGTACTTCCTTTTATCATATATTTTAAAATTAGCAAACATAATGCTTATTTTCATCTAAATAGTTTACATTGGATTTATCTGAATTAACCTTTTTTTTAGGTATTAATAATTTGAATATGTTTCTGGGATTGAGAATTGTTGAAATGATTGACAAAAAGGTTGTCAATACATGTAATAAATTTAATATGATTTTGGGTGAGATTTAATAAGAGTTAAGATTCTTTGATAAATAGATATAAATATTTGAACTAAAACTACAACAGTTATACCATAAACTTGATTCTATAGGTGATTATTAAATTTAATGTAATTAGTAATTAGGTTAAATTTAACTAAACGTTTTTATACATATTTATTTTTTCATTTGTGGTGTTGAAATCAAATATGTTAAAAGGATTGTTAGCTTCATTAATAAAATTATCAAAAGATTAAGAAATATACAAATTTTATGTGTCAAAAGTATTAAAATTTGAAATATCATTAAAATTTTTAATATTTTTAAGATTTCACGATTGTATTTCCCTATCTAAAATTCTTGCTGATTAATTTTCACTCCGCTTAAAACAGCTAAATTTAGTTGGATTTTTCCAAAATTTGTTTAAAGAGTAATCTATTTTTAAAGGTTTAACTTTCATATGTAGCTTTAATTTTATCATCTGTGTTAGTAAGAGACTTTAATTTTATAAAAATAATGAGTTTGATTAATTCTTTCGATATTAATTGTAAGTGAAATTTTCATATGAAAGAGAAATTGTTATTGGCTTTTATTTGCAGCAGATATTATGAAATTATTTACTTTTCTTTTTTAATACTAATGCTTCTTTTTCTGAAATTTTGATAATTTATTATGATATAGTCATTCAAATTTTCAATTGTTATATAGAATTTAAGAGAAGATTTTAGTATAAAATCATCTATGTCACTAAATAACTAATTAATGTGTAAAAATGATATTTTTGAAAATTTAAATAATGACTATCAAAAATGTGTCTTAAGCTCACGGTTATTAATAAAGTTCAAATTATTAATGATAAAATATATGAATGAATAATGCCATAGAAAGTGAAAGAATTCCGTCAACAGAATCATTGCCAATACAAAATGGTGATTCCTTTTAATTTAGTGGGAAACTGCGAAGAATATTCTTGATATTTTATTATATCGGAATATGTAGCAACATTTAGATAGTTGATAGCACACACACAGCGCATAGGAATAAGATATGCTTATTTAGTAAATGTTAACATTAATTTCATCTTAAATTTTATCATAAAAATTTATAAAATGATTTTTAAGAAATGTTTAGTCTGTGAAAATGTTTTGTAATGTAAATAAAATATTTGTTAGTGTTAAGAGTAAACATATTTTTTGTTATAGAATAAAATTTTAACATTTTTAAACTTTAAGGCAAAAATTTTATTTGATTTGTTTCAATGCATTGAAGATATAAAAATTGCATGTTTAATTTTAAGATCCTTAAAGTTAATAAAAAATTTTATTTTTTTATTTTGACTTCAGTCTATTCTTTTAATATTAGAAAAATAATAATTAAAAACATTAAGGTGTAATTTCTCATTAAAGTCTTTAAAATAAAAGTTCATAAAATGTCCATAAAAAGTAGATTGATTTTTTCACTTATATATGTAATTGCACTTTCTCTTTTTATGGTAACATTATCACAAATAATCTTCATGTTGCCATACTCCGTAAGTAAGCTATCAGTGAATAGTGAGTAAAATATTGTAATAAAATAACTTTCAATTCTTCAACATTTTTTTAATTTTTTAAGCTAAAGCTCTGCATTCAAACAATCAACTAAGTAGTGGTCAAATTGAATAATTTTAATTTCTTTTTGCCAAAGAAAGTATGATACCAATAAAATTCTTTATAGTCCCATTAATTTTATTACAATTAGGATTTGGGGCTATAAAATTCTCAAGTATTTCTGTGTTTATATTGATCAAAACAATTTTCTTTTTATTGCATATATATAATTAATTGGAACTTAGAAAATCATCTAAGAAATGCAAAAGTATTTCACGGCTTTAATATACTTTAATAGAAAAAAACAGTAGTTTAATAATTCCTTTAGAAAATGAGAACAAATAAATTCAAATATAAGCATTTCATTATAAAAAAGCAAAACTATTTCTCCCCTATCTATTAGAAACAAAAAGAATCCCTATCGATTCTAAAATATCCAGAATTAAGCTAAGATATGCACGATATTTTATTATTAATTTTTTAAAAAAATATAAAAAAATAAGAGAAAATTACTATAGCAATATCCATTTACATAAAGAAAAAATTGTATCCCTCCATTTTTAGCTTTGACGAGATGTCCCTGATAGATTTGCCAACCATGATTGATTTTGTTCTGAACAAAACTGGCAAGAGTCAACTGCCTTACATGGCACACTCACAAGGAACTACCATGAGATTTGCTTTGCTTTCGAAGAGTCCATACTACAATAAAAAGGTAATGGTTAACAGTAAATGTATATTTGTTCATTACAAATGTTGCCTGACCTGTAACATCCAAAAGTCTAGAATTTTATTCTTAAGTACAGTTTTTAAGACTCAATAAACTAGCATTATACAACTAAGAAGTCATTTGAAATAATCTTTGACCCCTAAAATATAATAATAAACTAAATTTAAAACACATTTACATCTGTATTTGAAATTATTTGTGAAACTGATGAATTAATATTATACCGAAAATACATGCATATGTTATTTAATACACTAGTAATAAAATAACAGCAAATACAAATAAAAAAAATATATACCAGTTTCGGTTTTCCATTTCAGTTAGTCACATTGATGCTTTTTTAACTATAAATTCAATATTATTTTTGAGTCATTTGATCATTCTCAGTAGAACATTTAATATTCTTGCATTGACAGTAACATTAAATTTTGAGATTTGATTATCCATTTAAATAGGGAGTTAATGCTCAAAAGATAACCTCACCACTAAAATGTCTTTTGGGAATTATTTTATCTCAGAAATTTATCAATTTATTATTTCTCAGCATTTAAAATGCAAATAATTTTCCAATCAATTAACAAATTTTAATGAAATAACTCTAAGACTTGCATGATCAATTTTTATACTTTATAGGGGCAATTTTTGATACTGCTGTACTTTTTGCTATTAAACAAAACGAATAGCAGTAAAAATAATTTTAAGCCCAAAACGAGGAAATAATAATAATAAAAATGAGTGGTTTTCACGAAAAGGAAAAGTTTCATTTTTTAAAGTCACAAAAAATGTTTGTTAAAAAATGTCATCTAAAGAAGATTCTGATGACATGAAATATAATGAATAGGACAATAATAAATTCCAATTATTTATTCGTAGAAGCTAGTGCTTAAAATGACTACAGTGAATATTACGACATACCTTAGGAAGCATACAATATCTATAACAGAACATGCAACATGTCTAAATAAATTGCAGATACTTGACGACAGATAGAATGTTTGAATTCAACCAATATTTATGGGCATGGAAGGTACACAAGAACTTTCAAATAGCTCTCAAGTCAGAATCGGTTAGATTGAGATCAGATGATTTTCTACTATTCTGTGGAGGATTTTTTCAGGTCATACAATTTGGAACTTCGAATGATTACTTTTCAGGTCAAAAACCTGCAAAATGAATCATTTCACAAAATTGACATGATGATTGGCATAAAGCTAGGGATAATAAATCTATAATACCTCCACGATTTTGTCGCACAAAAGAGTGGGATAATGGTTACAGGTCATTGTGTATGTTTTTAGTTGCTATATTTTTGACAATATTCTTCAAAGAAGAATGGTTCAACAATGAAAGATGTGGTGAAATCATAATAGACTGTCAACTTAGATGGCTCCAGTGTCTACGTCGAATATGTATGAGGAGTCAACGTCCTTCATATCTAAATGTTATGAATATTGCTATTCCCGTGTAGTTAGAAGTATGGTTCATCTGTCCCCAAAACTTTGAACAAATACCAAAGGTTGCTTTCTATTCTTGCAAAATGTGTCCTGTATCTCCTGACTGCAACATGTAAGGATATAATTGCAATATTCTGTGGAGGATCTTTCGAATTGTTGAAGGAAACACACCCAGTACCACAGAAGCTTTTCTAAGAGCTGGGATTCCAAACAGACGTTTCTGCCGCTCTATCAATCATAACGGTTTGAAACTTAGGAATGCGCCCTTATGATAGCAAGGACCTTCTAATTCTAAGCTACTCTTTTATTTTTCGAATTTATGACTCAATATTCAAGTACAAGATATGGAGCCATTCTTCATCCTCAGGCATATATTCTTTCCAAATTTTCTAACGTAATATTTACTGGCTCCTCACTCACATGGAATAGCTTCGCAAACAACACTTGATCAATTTTTTTTTTCATCTTCAAGTCTATTTGAACTTCTCTTCATGAGGCTTCAAAAGCGAAGGGTATTGTGTTCAACAAATGATGATTGTAAATAAGATAATTAATAAAGCCCACGTTCGAGAGAAGTTTATCTAATAAATGTGCTATAACTGTTTAAATATAATATACTTTTCACTCTTTATTATTAAAAAAAAGGTGTTTAATCCTTAGAAAAATGTTCGGAAGCATAATGAACTTATATTCTTAAAATAGAGTCAAACTTATAGTACACATTTTCAATACTTTAAACAAGATTTACTATAAATTTATGAATTGAAAAATATAATGACCTCTTATTTTCTAAATGAAAAATTAAATTTCATTTATTGAAAGTATTAATGAATTTTCTGTGGAAATTTTGAGAGTTTCTTTATTTTCATTGAATTGCATGATATAAATGTCATACCCATTTTTAAATTCTTTAGCGATGTATTAAATAATTTGCTTATATATATAGTTATATATGAAAAATTTTCATCTTTAATCGATTTTAACTTCGAAAAACCAAGGTTAGACTATACTTTAGGATGCCCATTTGATTCTCGCTAAGTTGCAATCGCGATTGATTGCCAAGCTGGACAAAACCCAATCATATTCTGATTGCAATAGAGCAATTAATTGCTCTGTAGCAACAAAAATCGCCAATAAAAACGATAACCAAACAAAAATCGCCATCTTTGCCAATGGGGCACCCTATAGTTTTATCTAAAATTGTTAAATATTTGTCAAAAAAAATTAAATAATTCTGGTTTTGGTACAACTTTGATATACCCCCCAAAAATTACGCTCCAAATCTGGCACTCCCTATGGATTTTTTAGGGTTGCTGTTTCTTAATTTGGTGTTGCCAATTTAGGTTTTCTCAGCATTTAGTTTTTTGCTGTAGCCAAATTTAGTATTTTCTTGCATTTTGTACCATTTTTTTTTTTTTTTTTTTTAAAGTTTTTTGTATTTAGCGAGAATTCATCTAGCCTAGAAAAAAAGTCGCCAAATTTCCTATTTGGGGGGTATATCAAAGTAGTTCCCTGGATATATATTTTTCGGTATATATACATTAGGTTATACTATACTTTAGGGTGCCCCTTTGATTCTCGCCAAGTTGTGATCACGATTGATCGCTAAGCTGGGCAAAACTCAATCGTATTCTGATTGCAGAAGAGCAATTGATTGTTCTGTGCAAGCAAAAATCGCCAATAAAATCGATAGCCAAGCAAAAATCGCCATGTTTGCCAAGAGGGCACCCTAAAATATAGTTTTACCAAAACAAAACATTATCTAAGATACATGAATACTAAAATACATACAAATTTTATGTAAAAATACATGCACAACTTATCTGTATTTCTTTTAAAATTCCTTAATACTCAAGACTTGAAACATAAAGTAAAATATAATTTTCTTTTTCAGATAAACTTTTTCGCTGCTTTGGCACCAGTAGTTTATGTCACTAATCTTCGCGGTCTGCTTGGGCTAGGTTTACCTGTATTTTATTTGCTCCAAGTAAAAAAAAATACAATTTAATAATTTTTACATTTTCGAAATATATATTTCCGATTTTATATACATTTTCTTTACTCTTAAACTAGCCAATTTATAAGGAAATAGGATTTGTCCAATTGTTACCTCACAACGATTTTATAAAAAAAATTCAGCTTAAATGTTTGTGGATCTCCGCTACGATTTATTTGTGCATACATACTCTATGTCATTTATGGATTTGACAATAAGGAAATGAGTTATGTAAGCATTACTTAAGTGTGTATCACTTTGTTTTAACCATGAAATCTGATCATATCAGAAAAATATCGTAACAATATTCCTCGGTGATACTAATAGATTACTTAATAGTTCAAGTGTGATTTGTTGATAGACCTTTTAGAAACTCAGATTAGATCCAATACCGAGATCATATAAATACTGAAATGTGCTGGTTTTTTTTGCGTATTTAAAGTGGCGAAAATGTAAAATTAAATATTTTTTGATAAATTTATTTGTGATAGCTCTTTCAGCTAATTTTCATGACATTTTCTTTCTAAGAAGGCAAAATAGGTGTCAATCGATTGCATACGTGAAAATGAAAACATCATTGTATGCATAGAAAAAGAAATATTTGAACAAAATAATAGGGAAATAAATAATTAACGATGTACAAATCTTAAGTTTTTCATTCGTTCCAAAATTCATAAGCTTGTCGATAGTAAATATTAAGCTCCTTAACTTCATCAGATTAGAAAATGTAAAGTAACATACGTTTCCAAGGAAAGGATAATGACAGTTTTAGTTTATTAATATTCCTTCTCTGATAATTTTTTATCAAATGATTACATTTTAATTGTGTTCAGAAATTTAGTATTCATTTAAATCTAATATGATTACTGACTTATTGATTGAAAGCTTCTTATTATTGTAATCAACATTAGGTTACAATCCAAAATGAATGAATTTTGATAACAATAAAATAAATTTTCCTTGTATAATTTTTGCAATTTTTTTATCTTAAAATTTTCTTAATATTGAATTCACTAACAAAGTTTGAATTTGATTATCCAATTTGTTAGGAACACCAACAACTATGCAAATACGCTGAGCTAAAAATTACTATGTATCAAGTAGTCATGTGATTATTGGTATTCGTACAAGACTATTAACGTACCTATCAACTGTTAGTAGTGTGACCGTCATCAAAGGGAAAATAGAATCGTAATGACTTTTGATGTTGGGTGATAATTGGTACTTGCCGAGATGGAATATGTACTGCGCGTCTTTTAAGCTTTTCTCGAATAATCGTTACAAGGAGCTATTGCGATTGATTAACAACCAAAAAATCAATCAGCCAGACTAGCCTATCATTGTAAGCTATCAGATGATTGATGTAGATGTAGATTGATCAGATGATTGAGCGTAGGAAAAGAATCTTTTTCGCATTAAAGAAAACTTCATGACTCATCAACTAAACTTTGATTACAACACTGGACCGACAGAAATTATTTTTGAACACACTACTTTCCATTCGCAAAGAAAGGCTACTAAAATAAATAGCAGCTATAAGTACCTTTGGTGTTGACACAAAACAACAAAAAGTATCACCCAATTGCCCGTGATTACTAACACGGACTGTCAACGATTAGAAGAAGGTGTGCTTCTAATCGTAGTTCCAATCGTCATTTTATCATTAAAATCGATTAATTTTATGATTGATATGATAATTTAGCCACATTCACTGACCTGATTAGAATGTTCGAAGGATTTGCTTTGATGACAGGTATGTTTTTACTTTAGATTGGCAACTGATAGTTATTGATGATAATTAAATTATGCATGAACTGCAAAGTATAAATAAAGTAATATTAGAATGTTCCAGATTAAAATGACTATCTTATTAATTTTATTTTTATGCATTACAATAATTTTTATTTTTGTCCTGTTTCCAGATACTTAAACGTACAAAACCAGAAATTCATAACATAAACCAACTACATCATACCTTTAAAACTCGTGATATCGTTGTCAAGGAAACTAACATCTTCGAGAATCGAAATGTTCAATTAAGAAATTATAAGGACACATACTACAGTTTTGTTTTCAGAATATGATATTGGCTTCCTTGTATAATTGTTCGAAATGTTGAAACTTAAAGTTCAAAAATAAATTATGAGTATACGTGTAAGTTTCTTGTATAAAGAATTTATGCACCTAACATAGTCTCAATTTTTCTTATTTCTTTCGTGTTTTCTAGGCTAGACTTCCAGTGTACCACAATCACATTCCTGCAGGAACATCAACAAAAGGTTACATGCATTTTTCTCAGGTAATGAATAGTTATCGATAAAAATATTAAAACAAACTATCCCTTCACAACATTCTATTCATTTAAATATGAATTACTAATTTTCCAAATTTTTATCTACACATTTTTAGATGAGGTTTTCTGGGCAATTCCGGATGTACAATTATTACGAACGTAATCAAGGTGTATACAATCAAGTTAGTAAATTTTTCAACACATTTTCTTTTACAGCAATAAATCACCATTTGATTCAAATAACTGAGCATCAAAATTACTAATATTTCTCTCATTGATTTCTTAATGTAATAGACATCTTTCGTTTTCTTCTGGGTAAAACTGGACTCTGATTTTAAGTCTCAGAACAATCATGATTATAAATTTTTGAAATAAAAGATACTTTTCATCTGATATTAATCGATCGGAATTTACTGGAAAATAGCAAAACATTCTCAATTAACTCAATGTTAAGAAGTCTACTTTCTAGAAAGCACAAGATGATTTGCAGTTAATGAAATCCACACGATTAGCCAATGCTCTCAGAACTTGAACACTGTTTCAGATTGTTTAGTATGATTTTTCATTTGTTATCAAAGAGCTGAATATCGTTGTTTATTCGGAGGTATTGACAATATGCTGAGACAACAAGTGAAGGACCTTGACTTCTTTGCAATTGACTCTTATCACTTCGTATTCAATCTTCACCGTCAATACCACACTTTCTTTGGTGCACAAGATGTCTTGCTGTTAAAAGAATACAAATCCTTAGCATATGCTCTTACACAACCATCTTGATGAGTGTTTCGAATTAGTCTATATGAAACTTTCGTTTTATTACCGAAATAAATTATCTTTGAGCTGTTTATTTGGAATAGTATTGTTTATTTGGAGATCCTGCTCATCATTCTCTGTTGGAACATGTACAATTTTTTATTTTCACTGTACATTCATGACGTTTAATTTTTTTTTGTTTTTTTTTTTTTTTTTTTTGTTTCTTTGAATGAATTGGTTTCCTGTCTTTCTAATAACAAATTTTTCTATTGTAAAATCTTCTGAAACACTTCCTTTGCGTTTTACCATGTTCAGATATCCCTGTAACATATTATGCATGGATTTCATTTTTTACGTTGTAACATTTCAAAATCTCCTGTTTTCATAGAAGAAACTGACTAGTTAAATTTCCTCGTTGAAACAAAGACGTCAAAGACATATTGCTTTTTACATTTATATCCCTTCTTTGGTTTTTGTTGTCATGAATGTGAACTTTAAATAAAATTTCCTCCCTTACGCTTTAAATAATGTGTGTTTTATTTGACATTAGTTATCGATGTAAATATTTGCATAATTTCGTTAAAAGCACTAACTCTTCCACTTTTTTTTAAACAGTGTATGTTTAATTTTATTTAAAAATGCTTGACTAAATTTTTTTATTTAAAAAATGTATAAAAATGTATTAATGATCTTTTTTTACTCAAGTCCACGCCGCCTGAATATGACGTCACTAAAATAACCACACCTGTAGCTCTTCTGACATCAGCGAATGACATTGTTGCTGATCTAGTCGATGTAGAATTGTTAAAACCGAGACTGAAATCATTAGTGGACCATTACATTGTACCTCTACCCATTTTCAATCATGGTGACTTTTTAATGGCAATCAACACACACAGTCTCGTCAATGAAAAAGTTCTATCTTTGCTTGAAAAGTATGGCAGAAACTGAGTAATTGTTACAGTCACATTATTATGTACAATGAAAATCTTTAACAATACCAACAATAATTTCATTTGTATATATTCTTAGAAGAGAAATTCTTTATTAGCTTTTTGTATGTCTTAGATACAAAAATAAATCATATTTCACAACAGTAAGTGTCTTATTTTTGTTAAATCCTTTAGTTGATTCCACATAATTGTCGAATTTTTTCAATACATCATTAAACTATCCATAAAATACGTTTTTCTTTACTACTCGCTACTTTTCTTAAAATCGAATACACATTAGCAATTTCTTTTCACTGATTTCCAATAAAGATTCATCACATTTTTTCTCTCTTGTAATTTATCATTATGAAATGTGTAAGACCACAATTTATTTAATGATTTAAATTGCTTAGAAAATGTCCATAATTCTAAATTATATCTTATCTATCGTAAAAGATTCTGTAAAATTTCTGTGTAAAATTTAAATCACCCTAATGGATCAGTTTTATTCAATGCTCTTATTCAAAAATCTACATGCGTGTACAAATTTCAAGTTAAATATCTGGAAGAAATATAATTCGCTTGTCTTTCATCTTTACTATATACTATCTTCTAATAAGTATGTGAACACCTGTGATAAAAAATATATAAACACAATTATCACATAATTCAACCATCTATTTTGGTTTAAACCAAGTATTTAATTGTTTTATTTTCCCATAATTCCGAGTTTCGGCATCTAACGCATTTAATAATCTGTCACTGACAACTGATTCATTCAGTGTTTCGAAATCTGTCCCGTTTCTAAATTGACAATAAAATCCCAATGCGCACGGAGTCTGCGCGGAAATTGCGTGTGGTTCTCATCTTTGTTTCTTCTGAGCAAAGAAATTTTTCGAGACAAGCTTTCTGTGTAGGCTAATTTTTTTTAAATGTGTGAAAGCTTTAAATTTACTATCTTTAATTTTTTCTTAGGTTGCATAACTACTAAATGTGCCACCCGTTCGTCTAAAACATTAAATAAAATATCTACCTTAAATTCTTCAGCAACATTTTTTGATTTTGAGAGCTTTTTCAAGAGAAGTGAAATAGAAATTCCATGATTCGGGTTAACTAGTAACTGGCATAGTTAAAGTTTGAACATTTTCATTAAATTTTCTAAAGTGTTGCCTAGTCCATCCCGTGCTTTAAATATTACTCTCTGCCTGAATTCTCGTCAATTCTAATTGAGCTCCAACCAACTCAAGCTTAGTTCTTTCTAATTCCAACAATTGTGATTTCTGACGCGTTCTTTTTCTACCTTCAACAACTCAGATTCATTTTTTTCTTATACATTCATCGACAGTTGTATTTAAATTTTAAAAAAAAATTACCAAAATTAAAGTTTTTTTTTTTTCAAAATATTCACTTTTTCTATAAACTCTTTCAAATCTAAACTTCTATGTTTTGATTCTATATTCAAATATTTAACTCCCTATTCACTACAGCTAAATCTTCCTTTTTTAATTCTTTTACATTAAACATTATTATGTACTTAATATAATACTTAAACAACAATACTTACTCAAATTATTCTATCCTTAACAACCTTTCCTCATACAATTATTCTGTCAATAATATTTTTCATCATTCATAACTTTCTAAACTACATCTTTTCTATGCAGAATAATCAAATATTCCAACCTCGATTAATTCTCAGGTTCTCGAAATGAAGCGTGTGATACTAGTTGACCTCCCTTTTCCTTCCTGTCCATTGCACTCACATCCGCAATCATCACAGAGGCGATTTAGTTTTGAAAACACAAATTTATTAATATAATGACTCACACAAATAATAACACTATTATTTCATTTACTACAACTCTGAGGCCGCGGTGACCTGGTTGGTTAGGGCATCGTTCTCGTTGCAAAACGGTGGTGAGTTCGAATCCCGGCTTAGCCAAAGATCCGTCGTGTTCACTAATGGCGACTGGGGCACGTTAAATCCATCGAGTCGCAATGTCCTCCATGTTCCCATTACAAATTGATATCTCTGGGGGTGGTTGGAGCCAGGCTTTGGGTTTTCACTGATTTCAATCTCTAAATTGGAAGATTCTGGTAGTGCTGCCATCTATGAGCCAAAAGTCGTACTTCCACCTTCGTATGAGAGTGCTCTATTAAAAAAAAACAGAAGACGCCTCCTCTCTGACTTCATTCGCCTAGTCTCTCTGACGGGTGGGCTTGGCGTTGCCAAGTGTCATTAACTACAACTCTATTGACTGGAGCTGCAGTTTTGTCACCTTTTCCGTTGCCAGCTTCTCGCCCTTTCACTCCCAAAAAAAACAAAACCCCGGTGAGCTAAGGTGGAGAATGATGTCACATAGGATACAATATACGAATTCACGGCATTACAATAAGCCCCGGTGAGCTAAGGTGGAGAATGATGTCACATAGGATACAATATACGAATTCACGGCATTACAATAAAGATTACAACGCCCTAACCAAGCAGGACACCGCAACTAATTTGCTAAGTTATATGAATTTTTTTATCTTATTAAGGTATTAATATCGACCATTCGCTGGAATGCATATTTGCAACCAAAATCACATAATTTTGTAAACGGTTAACAAAACATTTCTACTTAGCATTAGACAATTGTTTTCATGGTAAGAAATAATTGATGGTTAAATATGAAATTATGCAATAAAATTTTTTGAAGTTATACATGCATAAAGAAACCATACACAGGTAAGATTTTGAACAGCTTTCGAACAATAATAATCATTCTAATCATTAGTAAAGGAGCAGAAAAGGAAATTATTTCAAAATATATGTGATTGAAATATCATGAAAAACCACTTATTTAAAAATGACAAAAATTAAATATGAAAATATTAAATACCAGAAAAGTAAAAATTGAGGAAAATAATTTAATCTATTTCATTATATTTCAAAAAAATGTCAATGCTATTTTAAGCATTCTGATAGATTCAGTCAAAAATAATTATATTTCGATAGAAAAATTACAATTTGCTTTGTTGAAAATCCTTTTATAATTTGTATTCGGTATTCATAAAAATAAATAATTAAATAAAATAAAAAATATATTTTAAATTATCGTTAAATCTCATATTATCAAGCCAAAGCTAATAATAATACTAACATTTTTTACTATAAAATCTGACGTCCTCGCGTAACTTAATTTATAATCATGAATTTTATATGTGTTTGGCAATACATACACAAATGCATTTAATGAATTACAATTTAATGAAAATAAAATTATATTTTCTTTTTTGATATTGCAGAACAATTAACAAAACTGTTGAATGCCTTTATAGGCATTTTAAGCATTCGCCAAGAATACTCCTAATCGCTTACTTGACAGGCTGCATCATAAAAGCAGAAGCGCAACATATATTTTTCTTTTTTAAGCAGATCGAATCTGGAATCTTCAATTTCGAAAACTGTGATCCTTCAACAGATTATTAATATTTTCAATTTGAAAATAGGACTTTCCTTTATTTAAAATCTTTCTTTTTTTATCATAAAAATTAGTTAATTTCAAGTGATTACTTTTGTCTATACTTCTAAATAAAATGTTGGCTCTAAATAAAAGCGGCTTTGAATTTTTTAAGATCAGGAATAAAAAAATAAATAAAATGTCTACATCCTTGTCTGAGGGTAAAAAAAAAAAGTCTTAAGGAAACGCATGGCTCCAGTTTTTTGAGGCATACATGCATCTCAAGAAAGCCTTTTCTAATATGAATCCAAAATAATGAAAAAAAAAACCTTCTTCTATCTATAAGACTGAACTTCTGTACAATACGGTTCACAAATATGTAAATTAAGCCATAATAATAATCCCATCTTGGATCACGAGCTACTTTTAATTTCTTTATTTGTCTTGATTCATGACACTCTGAGATTAAACAAGCACATTTTTAGGAATAGTGTATCTTAAAAATTAGCATCGATATCCCCCCCCCCGAAATGTTTTTTATGGCTCACTAGTCGATCGCAGTACCTATAATAGCCACTCCTGAAGAACACTAAATAGTGACTACGTTCAGTCATTTTACGAAGAATATTGTGGGAGTCTTTGTAAATTCAATCCTGCTACATTAGGCTGTCAAGAAGGTTAAGTACTATTAAAAATTAGATTAAAACTATTCTTAATAACTATATACAAGCTATATTTGTATAATTGCAACAAGTATTTTGTGCACCGATGACTTAATATTAGGTTGGGGAAAAAGAAATCCATCATTTTTACGTGAACTTTTTGTAACTTCTTTCAGATTCGCTTAGTAAAAAGGTTTAAAACAGTTTTCATGTAGATTTTTAGGTCTTGTGCGAAGCTACGACTGCTGACATGCTGTCAAGTTTGATAATTTTTGATATTTTATAGACATTCTCGACGATGTTGTATCCATGCGAGGAGCATCTTTAGCATCCAAGTACCCAAACGGAATCGACGAAACCAAAATTGTGCGTAACTGGTTGTTACAGTCATATATAGGACGATAAACACCTTTCACAATTTCAGCCACCTGGTTAGCATTTTCGCCATTATAAAAGAAAAAATAAAATGTATCGAATTTTCTGTTTGTTGTCTTCTATTTTTAAAACCTTGTACTCGTAACTGAATTAATCAAACAAAAAACCGCAAAAGAGTATTTTAGTGTCAAATGTCACCTTTCCAATGAGCATAAATTTGAAATTGTTAGATAGATACCTCACGAGATAGCGATCACTACAAACGTCTAGCGAAAAAATAATGGAAAACTTTTTCCCCAAACTAATATATGCACGACCACTATCATCCATAATGAAGGATAAAATTTTGTAAAATATCTCACAAAACAATATTCCTATTTTAGAGTAAACAGTGCAATATCGAATGACATAAATCAAGGGTGTCCAACTCAATGACTAAGTTGGACCAGACAAACAAGGTTTAACTTTTGGTGGGCCACAAATCAAATCGTTGCACAATATTGAACTCAAACTAAAATTTAAGCATCAATATTTTTATAACTACATACTACTGATTATTTTTCACCAAGACCTCTTATTAATAATTTATATTGTCATCTCTTTTCGTTCAACTAGCTAATTTTGATTATTAAACTCTAAGAACATTAAGTCAACTTTTCGTAAAGCATATTACCATTTTTTAATGTATATATTTCGGCATATTTTAGAAATTATTTATGTTAAATAACGTATTTACCTAATCACATAGTAAATTCAACACGAATGTAGCAAAGCTGTTAGTTCTATGTTTAAGACTCTTGCCTTCTGTTTAACAGTTTGTGAGTTCGAGTCCTTCCTTGGGTTGAATGTTTGTAGTGGTTCGGAATCCCCTTAAAACCATAGATAATTACCCCTCGTATGAAAAAAAATGACAATTGAGTGATAAACAAACCAATCAACACAAATGGACGCATTTTGTTCTATAAATGTAAAAAGTATGATTGAAAAAACGTTTAGCGAAATTTTCTTTATTTGAATGTGTTGGTTATTTTATATTGTTCCAATATATTGGACAAGTTTGGTTTGTGTGTTAGTCTCCCAACGGACATTTTTTTGCACGAGCTCTTATTAGACCGGAACTTAAAGTTTTAAGTGTATTCTCAACCACTAATAAATTCCAAACTCAAGGTGGCATTCAACCCATGAACTGTTGAACCGAAGGTCAGAACCCAAACCACTCAGCTCCGGCTCGACATATATTGGCCAAAAGCCGTATATATGTTCATCGTTGGCCGCGAGTTTAATACCTCTAATATTAATAATTATTTTGTAGCATATTGTCCTTGAGATTTCAGCACTAATTCAAATTAAGCAAAGAAGAAAAACAACTGTTGATATAGAACCTCTCATGCAGAAAAAGAACTACTATATCACATGGGCTACTGAATAACAACGATATAAAGAATGAGTCTACATTTTAATTTAAATATATAATATGAAAACAAATGAAGTGAAGAAGACCACATAATATTTAAGAATGTGAAGGTTGATAGTACTTCTCATTCATTGACTCTTTCTGCTTTGGTGTGGTAGTAAGTTGATAATTTGACTTGCAAGGTTTAATAGTAAGTAAAGATATTGCCTGTTTGTTTATGCTTTTTTTTTTTGTAGCTTCTGATAGATTCGATAGTTTTTAACGTTGTACATGCGTTACATTCAGCTTAACTTGATATGTAATATTATTTAAAAAAAAAAAAAATCTCTAAATTCATAAAATTTTAAGCTTTTTTTTTTTTTTTTTTTTTTCTTTTTTTTAGTGGGTGTGAGAAATAAGTAAAATAAAACTTCAAATCTCTTTTTATTTCTTAATCATTCTGGCTTACTTTTAAAAGGTAATTATCGAGAAAATCTGCCAGCTATGCATATTTAAGACTTTTGGTTGTAAGAACCGTAAACCAAACAACCACTTTCATTTATGTATGAAAATTCCGCAATAATAGAGTTGATTAAAGCTAAATATTTAATACTTTTCACTTAATTCTTCTGTAACTTTTAAAATTTTTAAGGAAATTATCTTGAATACAGGTCTTGAATGTAACGTTGACTGCATGTTGAGCTGTAATTAGAATTCTAAAACTCCCTAGATTAGAAATATATACATGGTACAACTTCTTTAATTCTTGACTTACTCTTACGTAAGTACTTTTAATTCTTGCAGTTTACGTTGCGTTGGCTAATTTGTGTGAAGTTCCTTTCAATCGACATAATGGAAGATTGCAACAAAATTTCCGAGTCTTCAGAAATAGCATCTTTTGATATGTCTGTTCCCGAGCCAGAAGTTACTGATCAAGCGGAGTCTCCCGAGCCAG
>JAPDSC010139267.1:87139-122856 GCA_026290005.1 Latrodectus geometricus
TGACTCTCTTGTTCAAGAGCCCGTAGTTTCCGATCCAGTTGACTCTCCTGTTCCCAAACCTGAAATTGTTGATCAAGCGGAGTCTCGGTAAGTAACACAAATGAATACTTTACTTAGATTAGCTTGTTTTTAATTGTTAAAGTATGCGTTCTCTTTAATATCTTGGATTGTACGTTTTTCTGTAGTACTATATTAAATAGGAATAATTGTTAGAGAGAAACTTTTAGTCGTACTTATAAATTTTAATTTTATTATTTTTCTGGTAAAATGTTAAGTCTCTGAAAATCAGCCTTGGTTGTCTTAACCTAGTTTTGTGTTGGCTCTATAATCCAATTATATTCTATAATAGGCTAATATCAGTACTTTTGTCCTTGGATTCCTTCTTGAAAAAAAACTTCCTTTCCCCATATTATATTAATTTTGTTTCCTATAGTTAAAGAACTTTTGAAGAATGACATTAAAAAATTTAAGTTTTTAAGACTACTCAACAAACGTATTTTATTGTATGTTTATTAAGGTCATGACTCTTCAGTTTCTTTATTAAAATAAACAACTTCAGTTATTGCATAATTTGATTAAAGATTTTTTCTGAAATTTTTAATTTCGTAAATAGTATTTGGAAATTTATTTTGAAGTTTGTCAGTTTCTCTGTGATAAAAACTCTTAAACAGTATTTTTACAGGGATAGAAATTTCAGTATTTCTTAAGTTAGTTTAGTGCATTATAGGTTTCTTCTTAAAAAGACTTTGAAGTTTAAATCTCTAGCCTCTCCTAGATAATTTCATATTTTCTCATTGATTACCACTATGCACTTCATTAAATTTCTGAATCTAAATTCGTCTATGGTTATTGTCCGAAGAAACAAATTTTGTGCTAGTAACTTAGTCTACAAATTTTCATCCGGGAATTCTCCAGTTTCGTAAAGTAGTGGCAAGAAAATTTTCAAGTCTTCTGAAAAGACATTTCTAGAATATATCATCGTCAGGAAGTCCTTAAGCATGGCTATCTTTTTCTTCTACTGCGCTTTATTTTTACTTTCAATGCTGCGATATTAACTATATATCTTCCCTTTTTTTATTTTAAAAGGGACATTTATATGTAGTGAAAACAATGTTGCAATGATAGTGGAATATCTTAATACAGAGTTTGTTTTCCTCATTGGTAGTAACAATAAGTAATTGGGACAAGTCTTTATTTCAAAACTCTTATATTCGGTGTCTGTAGACCCTTAATCCTCATTAAGAACCCTACATTCATAAACTGCTTCCATTGCCTATAGCGAAGTGAGGTATGAAAATTCGGAACTCAGATTTAGTGTCAAAGGAAACTTGTAGACTATAGTTCAACATTATACTCTGAAGTTTAGAGTTGCAGAAGACTTTCTCTATTTACTTGGACTTAGTATAACTACTGATACCACGAAATATCTGCACGAAAGTTGTTGCGTAGCTAGCAGCAAGTTGGTTAGAGATTTAAACTTTAGTTTAATAGCACGTGACTTTTACTAGTATTTTGAATGCAATGATCCATAATTTTAAGTTAGATCATGACTGCCTATCCTCTAAATACAGTCCAGAGCAGGGGTGAGTTAGTTTTCTCCAGGGTATGGTCTACTTTTAAGATGGTGCGGGTTTTCAAGTAGCGTATGTTTGAGCTAGAAAAAGCATCTAATTAGAACTGAATAGCTACGGAGCATATACTCGCTTACTTGACCAATCAATTTACTCTTTTAAAATGTGGATTATATCCTATCAGTGGATTCTCAATGCACATGTGTCATGCAGCCTTAACACTCGTAATGAAGATTCGTAAAAGCCTTCGAAGGTTATGACAGCGAATCCCACTTTTGGTAAGTGATAAGAGCTAATTGTCAACGTTTATTCTTAAATTTAATGAGAATTAAAAGATTTAGTTGTTTCATAATTTAGCGATAATTGCTTTTCATACAGCGGCAGCGAACATGTTGAAGTGTGATCATAAGCTTCTAAGATTAGTACACGTTGATCAAATAACTTACTTGTAATTTGTGAAAAGCAGAATAGACAGTATGACTGCCATCAGTGTTCTAAAAATTTGTTCTATTTGTATGAGTCTTGGGTGTCTTATAGGGATTATATATATCATAAAATGTATGATCCACCGGTCGATTGCGAACCAGTAAATGCAACCTCCGGCTGCAAAGCAAGCTTATCATTGGGAAACATGTATAAATAAGTTAATGGTTCGTACTGTATCTTGATGAAGTTTCTAAGTACTAATATTTTGATAAGCTATCGTGCATAACTGTTCAGTTGAAATCCAGACTATAATCTTATTATTAACGAGTTAGGAACACTAGTTTATCTAGTAATTTTAATCCAAATTAAGTAAGACAAATTTACATTATGGTCCGAATAGTTAGAGATAATAAATTCTGCACCGGAAATGTGGAATTTCAAAATTTGTTGAAACTTGAATAAGAGAATTTTACTGCATGTAAGAATGTTGTAAAAATCTGTCTATTTAAAACCTTTTCAAAATTAACATTAATAGAAACTTTTTGGTAGGTTGAAACTAGACTTGATTTGTGATATCCAAAGTGACGAATCTTCTCCAGAGCTTGCTTTATCAACTGAACTGATTGTAAAAGTACAAAGTGAGCAAGACACTGAACATGACGAAACTTCAGATTTTACAAAACCTGAAAGCTTGAGAAACCAGGAAATCGATGAAGAGTTGAGTTTTAAAACTTCAAATGAGGTCTTGACTGTTGAAAATGTAACAGAAGATCCCAAAGCTCCTTTACTTAAGGAAGTAGAAGCGCCATGGTTAACAAGTGAATGTCCCACTGAAAAAGATGAGGGTTCTAGCCCACCGGTGTCGGAGCCTTCACTCGATGTATCTCGTAAGAATCTTGAAGTAAATTTGGCTACGAGTCTAAATATGACTGAAGAAACTACAAACTCGTCTTCTAATGATAGTTTACTGAAACCTACATTAGAAGTAAATGATAAAGTTGACTTTCAACCTTTTGAATCGTTTGTTAATTCAAGTGAATACTCAGCTCCAGGTGAGCCTTTTGTTAAAACATCCAATAACACCTCAAAAATTCTTAATGAATTCAGTTTGATACGTAATCATTATGAAGATGTCAAAGATTACAGCTTAGAGACACCTATTGCTACCAGTCGTAAGCATTTTAAAGACGAAACTAGTGAAGTTCTTGACTTCCTGAGATTAGCAGAAAACAAATTCTTTAGCAAGAATGTACAAGATTCGGGTACTTCAAATAATCATGAAAAAATGGATGAAAAATTTTTAGTACCTGAACTAAAAAATAAAATTGGCACTTCAAATAAAGAATCTAATACAAGTAAAAGGGCAACTTCTATACTCCCTGAAGCGTTCAAAAATAAGAGATTGAGTAGTGGTGAGGAAGCATACGATTCGTCCAAAGATTGGCAAGAGGAATCTAATTTTGCTAATCTTAATTCAACTAAATTAGACAGAAAAGTAACTTCTGAATTAAGTTTTGAATATTTGGAGAAAATAATAAAGTCTTCGGAGAACGTAAGAGAAAGGTGTCACTCTTATCCTCCTCTTGAAAGGAAAACTGGCTTTAATTCTTTTTATAGACCAATGGTCCTAGAAGAGTTTGAAAATTATAAGAGTCAGTATGACAATCTTCCTTTCTCTGAAAAAGAATGGAAACGTCTGGCTTCGGAAAGTTGTAAAGGATTGAAAAATAAGTCTTGTAAAGATTTGGTAGAGATTCAGACGGGAGTAAATGACTCGAAAGCATACGACTGTCCTACTCCTAATTATAGCGTTTCTTCTCTCGAACCATTGTTATTAGATGCAAACATTGGAACAGCATCAAAAAGTGAACAGGAACTGAAACAGACTTTTTCAAAATATCAAAGTGAACTTGAAGTATTAATCAAAGTTCAGCAAGAGCGACTAAATAGAAAACGAGCTAAACTTCAAAATAACCAAAAACTTCTCGATGAAGGAAATACATGTTATAGTTTAAATTCAAATGTTCCCCCTCAGCAGGAAGACTTTATTCTTGAAGAGGTAAGTGACCTACAGATTTCAGTAAGTCCGTCTATATCGGAAAAAGAGAAAGAGACCACGAGTTTTTATGAAGATTTCTTAGAATCGATGAGATATTTGAAAAATTTTGAAGAGCAGATTTATAAATGGACCGTGTTGGAACCGAAATCGGATGAGCCATTGTTTAAGCGTATTATTGAAAGATATATGAAAGATTGTATGGGATCTACAGTAAATGGGTCTGATAAATCCAAAGATGGATTACATGTTGATTCTAAAATGAAAGAAACTCTTGATGAAAAAACTAGCAAACTAAAAACTAAGCACGAAGTTACAGAAGATCAAATCGACAAAATATTCTCTTCGTACATACAAGCTAAAAATGAAATAAAATCAAAAATTAAACTAGATCAACCTAAAATTAAGCGTTCAGAAGGAACTGATGACGTACAGCTTAAAGCAATAAAAAGAGTTGGAAGGTGGCAGAATATAGACTTTAAAAGTGATCCAACCTTACCTTTGACGCAGGACACTCTAAACGCTTACAATATTGAAAAAAAAGTTAGCATTTTAGTTTCAAAAGATAAACTGCCTGAAAACAACTTCGAAAGAAACTCCATCTACTCAGAATTCCTAGAAAACCGTGGCCACGATGAAATAAAAGGAAACATAGGATCTTCAATTGGAGAGACGAATATGTCTGAATCTCGTAATATTCAAACTGAAATTAACTCAAATGTGATCAACGTTTCAACTGTCGTTGAAATTATTAAACCAAAGGTAACCGAAGACGCTTGTCTTGACTCTTACAGCACACCTTCTCAAATGGTTTTAGAAGGGGAAGATTTTGAAGTTGACCAGACATCAACTGATCAAACTTCAGATGCAATTAATGTTTTCGTAGTGAAAGAACTTATCCGACCAAAACCTCGTGATCCATGGGTCAAATCAAAGCACGTTATAAAGAGATTCCTTAAAAATGACTTGAATTCCCCTAAAGTACCAGAATGCCCCAATGAACTAAGCTCTTCTAATGGATTGAGTTCTGTTTCCAGTCTCAAGAATCTTGTTTGTCAAAAACTTGCTTCAAGCGTGATTGCAGTTGCAATTGTTAATGTCTTATTTTACTTGCATATTCTACAAATTTTTTATGTTCTAATGAAGGTCTGGCGTAACTGAATGATCTGTTAAGTCTGACACTCTTGTAAATTTTTGCCTTGTTTAAAGTTTGTTTTAAACTATGTTATAAAGACGTCCTTTTCAAATCGAAGGAAGACAACATTAACGATATGTGGAAAAATCGTAAGATATCCTATTCTAAATTTAATGTTACACTATGTGCATCTAAGTTTTTAAAATTTAGTCTTAAATCTGATATGAGCTTTGTCTTAAATTAAGTGATCACTCCTGTAAGGTATGGTAATCTTGCAATAAATTTAATTTTAGACCTTTTATTGTAATGGTAATTATTTTGTAATGAAGATTTCATCTATTCATTTCAAAAATTGAATCGTGCTTTCAACCAGTTGTGAATTTTAAATTAAAAATTTACTAATTGCATGGAGTAACAGAAATCAATTACTAATTCACCTTTATTTATGAGTAAAAGAACTAAATCTTAAGTTTTGTAATCCGTCGTTTTTTCTTAGGATTCTTGAAGATGCTATCTTACTTTCATAAACGAAATTCATTCAAATTCCAAGCAAACTTTAGATAAAAGAAATTAGCAATATGTATTGGCTGAAACTAGTATCTTTATTACAAGATACTAGTTTCAGCCAATACATATTGCTCCTCTCACTTGTGTATGTTAGTAGATTAAATCAATTTTTAGCTGTAGGTCCTGGTTGAATCAGCCCTATAATACATAAATGACAATATAGAGATAAATGTACCAATCACCTGTAATTTAGAATATCATAACTTCTGTTAAGATTAAATTTCAGAGTTTTTATTGAATTTTTTAGCACTTTTATACTATGGCGGGAAAACACGTAGTTCATCTCTTTTTACTTAGCTTGTGACACTAACTTAAGTTAATTTTAAAAAAATTACACTGGTAATAAGAATCAGAGTTTTTAGCGTGTGACTCTTTAATTTTGTCATTAAAATGTAGCACTAGCAATATTCAACTTCAAAAATTAGATTATCAATTATGACATTTCTTACACCATCCTGCTGCAAACTGTATCAAATATTAGTAAAAATTTCTTCTAGGTATATTCAAGGCATTTTCATTAAAAACCTGATACTGTTTGTGAAACATATTGCAATAATCACTTAAATTTTATGATGTCATCACTCAACTCGGATACATAATTTGTAAATTTTCATTTCACAAGATGTACGCAATAGTGTTTAAAAAAAAGAAAATTCAAGGAGATAAGAGTTTTCAGAATATCTTGTTACAATATTGTTGGTTCATCTCTGCTTTAAATAGATTTGAGTTTCGATTTCTATCTTCGAATAAGAAAGAAAAGCAATATCTATTTTAGCGCTTAGCATAATAGTAAAATTCTAGATCTTGCAAAAATCTAAATTGTATACTGCCGCTGAAATGTTCATGATCTTCAATCGGTAAAGATAACTGCTTTTATGATACTGGGTAGTCACATACTTAAGTAACATATAATTTCTAAAGTGGTGGAAATGATTTCTAAAGCAATATTTTAACTAGTACAAATTAAAAAAAATTATTTGTTTTTCACATACACTTCATCCTATAGACTTCGAACTTGTTTACGGACGTTGAGAACAATTGGTCATCACAGTTTAGGACTCGCCGCTCTGAAAGGAATATGCAAAAAAGCCTATTTTGAGATTTGTTTGCAATTGTTTTGTGTGTGATTCCACTTATTGCTTTATGCATGGCTTATGATTATCAAATATTCTTAATATACAAATTACTTAAAAACTTTAACTTTCAATACATTGCTATCAAGACGTTTCAATAAAATTTCGATGTTGAAAAGATACGCATTTAGGATTAGTATTTTGTTGGAGATATACTCTGCTCAAAACAATTAAAGGATATTATAAGTTTTATACAAAATAAAGATATAAGCGAAATTTTTTTGCCGAAAATGGAAGAATGGTATGTGGTAAACTAACATCAAGGCATCGTCGCGACCGCAGGGAGTGGGCAACATGATCCAACTAAAACCGCAATATCCTTTAATTGTTTTGAGCAGTGTATATTGTAGATCTAGAAATAACCATATTTGTTGAATTTCCATCACATTTGTTCTACTTGTTGGTAAGTATATTGATAAAATATTTAATTTTGCTCAATACCACTCTGAGAAAAGATTTTTAAAAAAAGTAAAATTTACTTGTTATTTGTAGCGTATTGAATGTTTATATAACCTAACGTAAGTATTTCCTCCAATCTGACACCGGTTATGGAATATTAACTATGATCGATTACTTCATCGCTATTATTAGCTTCTGAAGAAAGAATGTGTTTATTTATATTATTTTTAAATAATCAAAAAATGGTAACATCGACTATATTTGGTCCTAGCACTTAGCGAAACTGGAAAAAAGGGCGACATTTTTCTCACCAATCGAAATTACCAGATTTCGGAATTTGAGTATCTCGATTTCGAATATTTGTTTCTATTAACAAGTTAACAGCAATGCTCCACGGCTAAATGATAGAAAGTTAATTTTAACCCAGTAATGATAGTATATACTATAAAATATAAAAAAAAAAAAAATTAAAGGTGCTTTTCCATTTTGCCAAGCAGGTGATGTCACTACATGTTATTACCAAGTGAAAAATATCACAAGTCATTGCGTTTACCATTATTATTTTTAACTTTTTAGAAACATATTAAATAATTAGAAAAAATAGTTATACTTTCAAAAGAAATTTCATTGCATCTAAGTTATTATTTCTTTATCTGTTTTCCGTGACCTTGCACAATACGACAAGATTAACGCAGGCAACATGGAGTAATACCAAAATAACATGTTGCACCAGCATACTTCCGTGTACCAAGCTCTAAGTTTGGCTTTACCAGTTCGATGGAAACACGAATGGGAGTCTTCGTAATTTTAGAAGCAGGAAACAATCGGAAAACGTCCTAATACTTAACTTGCCACCTTCGGAAGTATCATTTCACTTGGAGGACACTTGGTGTAGTCACGAGCTGTTTAACATGCCCCAGCTGCCTTTCCTTAACATGACGGTTTTTCGGTTAAGTCTGGATTCCAATTCACGTCCAGCCGATAGAGGGAACAATGTCCTAACCAAAGTAACATGTGAAAAACATGCAACTTGTACGTGACAGATCAATGAGGTATATACAAGCTTTTTTAATGTTTCATGTTAATTAATCAACAGTATAGCTATATAAATGTGAATAACATCATTTTTTTTTATTGCAATGAATTATTTTTCTTTAACAGAGGAAACTTAAGCACACTTTTCATATATTTATAAAAAAAAAAATATCCAGTGTAATGCAAGGTTCAAAAACAGGGCAATAAAACTAAATTAATAACATGAATATAAAATTGTCTTTGAATTTATTTCTGAAAATTCAATTCATTTTATTTTGTAATGTATATAGCAACGGCGCGCCCCTTTCGACCAACATTGAAAACTCACATCAGAATGAAGCTGGATTTTGTAGTGAACGAAAGTGTGTTCTAGATATGTTTATTTCGTATTATTTTTAATATAGTTTCAATATTCTGGATCTAATATTTGTGTATTTTTGTAACTGTTTTAAGCTATTAAATTACATTATAAATTTAGTCTTGAGATTTTTCCTCTCTTTTTACGGTACAGTTACAATTTTTTAGACTTTATTTGCAGTACGCAAACAAACAAATCTCAGTTATACAATTTAAATTTAAAATCAGAAATAATAATTCGAGGAATAAAAATGTTTTATTTCTTTTTCTCGATTTATATTCCGCTGGAATCTTTCCATAGAATCCTTAAGTTCATTCAAATCTGTACAATCCTTACACTCATTAAATCTCGTTCATTCATACATTTAGAAATGAACTTTCATACATCGTTAATATTCAGTAATTAAATTCATAGTCATCACAAAATAAAGAAACCCAAAAAGATTTCAGATGAATAAAACATTTATGAAAACTCTAAACTTATACGAACATATGCACAATATGTGAAAACTTCTATTCATGTCAAGTAAAATTCAAATTTGGGTTTAATGGAAATGTTTACTAAATATTGAAAGCAAAAGTAATTACTTTCAATAAATTTTCTAAGCATAGATCTCTTTTAAACACAACTAAAGTTTTCAGAAAATTTGCAATAAGCTAAATGGCTTTTTTTTTTTTTTTTTTTTTTTTTTTTTTGAATGCTAGCCTGGTTGGGAGTATGGGGTGCGCTACTCCACTTTTTCAACTGAACCGTAATTTAGTGTGGAGACCGACTTCTTCAGTACAAACATGTAATAAGTACCCGTTTATAGGGTATGCAACCATTCATTTTCCATTCTTACAAGTAAGAAACAAAAACAGGGGAGAGAGAAAGTAGATCCATGCCCCAACCGAGATTCGAGCCAGTGATCTCCCTTTCCGCAATCAGGCACGCTGAACTTTAGACAGAGAGGGCGGGTGTTATATTCATTGTAAATAGTAATTAAATGTCAGTTGTTAATTGTTAAATAACATTCTTAAAATACTAAAAATTTCATATTTTATTCTGAGCTAAGCATATTTAATATGGAAACTTTATTTCAAATTCATAATTCAAAAAACAGTCATTTTGTTTTAACAGTTCATAATTTTAAGATTTTAATGGGTCGAAGAAAATGATAATTTTCAACTCTTGTCTGGCGCAGCTTGTCCTTACTTGGACCTTGCGCCATTAAAACCAATCAACCAACCAACCAAAAAAACAGTCAGGTTTTCGAATTATTTTTCTAATTACTGCTTAATTATAAAAATAATTCTAAAATCTGACTTTATAGTAAATATATAAATTGATATTTTAACAAAAGAACATAAGCTAATTAAGGTTTTTTAATACGAATATTTTCAAATGAACCGTAATTTAGTGTGGAGTCCGAAGTGTGTAAAGAATCGTCTGCATAATCGTCTTTTTCTACATTCTAACAATTTGATTTAGCTATCTTTTTAAAGAAATTTTTCTACCCTCAAAGATTAATTTGATTGGAACTTATGGTTTAATTGAATTCTTAATCATTTCAAACATTGAATAGGATTCTAGACCACAAAGCGTTGAAGTGAAGAGCTAACATGCAATTGTCACATCTGTCCGTCCAGAATTCTGAATTGTTGATAAGTAGTTGATTTCGAATATATAAATGAGCAAATTTGTGTTATTTCAGATTTTGTATTTTTAAACTGATTGAGAGCTTAAGATTCTCATCTATTGTTTCTCTAAAAGACTTGTTAATTATATTTTTGATTCTTTCCTAAATAGTTGACTACCACTGAAATTCCTCCTGTTTTTTTAATCAAATAATAGAATAAAAATTATTAGATAAAAGGATTCATTAAGTTTATAACATTCCTCAAAAAATCTATCATTCATAGAAGCTCTTGAAGAATGTCATAAATTTTTGGGGAATGCCGAAATTCTCATTCTGTTTAGAACATATTGTAGTTTCTCTAAGAATCATAAATACTGGAAACAATACACACACTATCGACTTTAAAAGACTGCACTAAAAATGCAAATAAAAAGGATGTGTATTAAATCTGTTGTGTTAAAAATAATAATTAATTTAATTTTCATAAAACTTTGCAGAATAGGTCCTGAAAAATCAGTACAAGAACAACTTCTGGCAAAAATAATGTACAATTGCACTTCAGTTACACACCGCATCATCGACTACAGTGACTGTCACGTGGTAACAAGTTATATTCACTGAACAATCATTCACTAAGCATGTACTATAAGGGAGATATTTTCTAAAAGTGATTTTCTATATTAAGGAATGCGTGTGTGTTCATTAAGTATTGGCAAATAAAACTTTTATGCATTATCTTACTGTAACAGCGTTTCTTAGTGCTCGAGTAAAAGTAATCGTTATGGATCGCAACACTAGAAATATCGTGGCCGCTGTTCAAAGTGCCATCCAAGCAAGCAAAGAGTAGTCAAGATATGTATCCAATGTCATCTCAAGGAATTACTTTCTTGGATAGGCTAATACAGCGACGACGAATGCCCATTAGAATTTCTGTTTTCCACAATGCAAACAAACATAGATACGATTATCATGATGTTCTAAGAGGAGGACCAGAATTAATCTGAAATATTTACCTCATGTCATCACTGAGTTTAGGTTCACCATTGATCACACTATTTAATAATCTGTTTATCATAAACCGTCAAAAATAGCTGAAATTATGGTCGATAAGCTAATATCTATGAAAAGGTTGTGTAACTGTTCTCGCATGTATTTGTCTTTCAAATGACCACATTTCTTGACTCAGGGCTGATGACTTGATTGTATGATGGATTAAGACTATATTCATAACATTTCTTCCATCACGGCTTTTAGTGATAGCGAATGCTCAAAGTAACCTCGATGTTTTGTATGATAATCTTAAAAGATTCTATATTCTATAAACAGTCATGAAATCTTGACCAAACCTATTGAATCGCAGGAATAATGCAATTCAGTAAGCTATGAAATAATTAATTCAGTTAGAAATTCAGTAAACTATGAAAGTCAGAAAAATGTAGTTGTACGCTACGCTTATATTTTATTTACGTGATACTTCAATTTTTTTTTTTTTTTTTTTTTTTTTTTTTTTTTTTTACAAAGAAACAACTTTCCAATGCTATTTATGCATCAGAAACCAAATGTAAAATTAATGTATCTATTTCTTCTTTGTAACTACAGTAATTTCAACCACATTTTAAATGTCACGGCCTTTGCCTATTTCACATTAATGAAATGCAAAACTTATCATTCTCATATCTCAACATTTCTTCTTGTCCTGTAAATTTCATTTGTGTAACGAGTCACTTACTTGGTGTAACAATTTTAATGTCCGGTAGAGTATTTTAATGGAAGTAAAATTTTCGTATTGAAAGAATTATTCACCTCTTTATTATATTTTAAATGTTATTCTGTGACCACTAAGTGACTAAGAGATGGGAATTTGAGTTTGTTGTGCAGTTGTTCTGGACTGTCATAATTGAGAATTTGTTACGTAAATACTAACTCCCAATAATACTTAAATGAGGATGATTTTCGGATCTCAGGTGATGAATGACTTTCTGAAAGAGGATATTTGGTGAATGTTGAGGCCGTTGAGGTCCTCGGGCTAAAATTTAATAAAGCATGTTTTTTTTTTTTTTTTTTTTTTTTTTGGAGATTTGAGAAAAGTCCATTAAGTAACGTGAGATTCCTTCTGTTTCTCTCAACACTTAAAAATCCTTACCATAAAGCGAAATAATTATAAAATTATACACGCAAAAATTCGTTCTCTTTTAGTTTCTTGATTTCAAAATTAATTTATTTAACTTACCATATATATATAATTTTTTCACTTGCATGTTTTTTTTTCGCTTGCAAATATTATATCTGCTATTGTTTTTGAAAAAACAAATTTAAAAACAAAATAAGCAACTCCAAATGTAAGCATTTAATGGTTATAAGAAAATTTGTACAAGATCAAAAAAACAATAAAAAGGTCATGAGAACTAGAAGACTATTTCAACAATTTAGTGAAATGTATTCAAAGATATAAACATAAATATGAAATCATACACATAGATAAAACTATTAATCATTAAAAAGATACATAATTTAGAAATTATGTAAAAATCAATATTAAAAATCATTCTCTTCACGTCAAGATTTTTATTTCTTTTTTAATGTTCTCCTCTAATCAATTATATGAATGCAACTATCTTACACCTTTTCATGTATTTCACTGACTTTATCTTTCGTACTGCGGTAGAATTTAGACAAGATTTATCAGAGCGAGTCAAAAAAATTGATTTATAAAGCAGTCTTTTGAAAATTCTCAAATCATTGCCTTCTTTTATATTATAAAAACGCAAAATAACTAGATAAAGAGAAAATCTATTATAGCAGTTGTTTATAAAACGCTTAAGCTCACGAAAACGTTTCTTAAAAATTTGTTATTTTAAGAAGTTTTATGTGTGTGAAATGAGATGCACTTAATTTTCTCATTTATCGTAATTATATTAGCAAATAATGATAGTTATTAAAATTTAAGCTTCTGAATAATCAATACTTCAACTGCAGTAAATTCCATCGTGACCTCAAATGTATCATAAGCTGGTTAAGATTTGGTGCATAGTAATTTTCCATTTTGTTGTTAAAACTTCGAGTAGTTGTTTCTTTTTTTTCTTGTAAACACATAGCATACTTAAATCTACAACCAATAAATACTATGTGTTTGAAAAAAACTCCCCAAATATCTTACTAAAACGAAAACAATGGTAGTCAATGCTTAGCTCTTCCCCATATGCTAGCCAGAACATTCGAACTGTGACAATCTGTGTGTTGAATCTATACGGACAGCTGTATATGTTATTCAATCTGTATTTGACTCTATGCTAAAATACATAAGGACTGTTATTCTGTCCGGGATGTTTGTCCTGGGTACCGAGTTCATGTTCTAACGAAAAACGTGAGAAATAGGAGACGTATATCCAAATTTCTTCATTTAATTACTCGTTATTTCCAGTATGATATATTTGTCCAATAAACATTTTATTTTTTTTTTATTTTCTTCCTTCTGAAGCATTTTTATTGAAGGAATGGCTAATGTACTAATGCCACTAATGTAATTGGTTTAGTTAAGAGTGTTAATGGGATAGATTTTTTAATCATACAAAAATGCTTTAAAAATCCCTCTCTGTCCAAATCTGAAAATGTTCTTCAAACCAATATTGGTGTGTTCCAGTCGATTAAGACAATTATCTCTTGTCATAAGCTAGCTTATGGCGTATCATGTTTGAAGTAAACATATTTTATTATTATATTGGCGTAAGTGACATTTCGACAAAACTTCTCTCATGGATTTGGCAAGAGTTATTCCGTCTCAAATAAAGCAGTGAAAATTCTTAAGTTTCCGAAAAATCGCTTTATCTAAACATGGCTCATGGCTTAAGACCCAGAATCATCTTCCAAAGAAAGCAACATGTTAGTCTTCAGAAATAAGAACTAAAGTAAAATCATTTATATTAGTATCAAAATTTAATACTCTGAACTTATAACCATCTAAATCTTTCAACAGCTTTTTTTTTTTCTTTTCCTTTTGTTTGGTTTAATTAGTTTGCATTATATTATTAAATTTTTTTCTTTTGTTACGACATGCATTTATCTTAAGTACACGTATCTCAGTTCTGTTTAAAAATTTGTAGAATTATTAATGATAATAATTGTTACATATAGCCTTGTTATTTGAAGACCATCATCTGCGTTATTTATTATTAGCCATTTTCATTTAAAATTCTATCTTCAACCATTCTTAAATTCTTGCCGTTTAAATCATCTTCCCAAAATGATTTAAGACTTTCAAGATCTCACTCCATTAATAAAGTAATTCTGAATTTTTAATATGCCTGAAATTATCTTATATTGTTATTTTTAAAACAATATTGATAATCAGAAAATTAGTCTAGGACCATTTTATCTATTTTATGATAAGTAAAAATTATACGTATGGGAATCATGTTTACTTAAGCACAGTTGAAAATCAAAATTCCACCATAAGCATTTATTAGAAATTATATGTTTATTGTGGAATCCAATTCTTAAAATCACTTAAAATATAATTTTTTAAAATAATTATCAGTGGAATTAGTTAAAGAAAAACTTTATAAAAGTGCGCTTGTTGTGTATTTTTGGATGCTATGAAATGTGCAAAACGAAAAAAACATTTTTTAGAAATTGAGCTGCTGTGAAGTACTAAACTTATTTTTATTTCACTAGTAATTTATTCATAAAACAAAGAAGTCATAGATTTAAAATTTACATTAATATTAAAATACAAACTATTTATAATTTATTATTATAACGTAATTAGAAACAAAGAGGATAAATAAACTGCCTTACAAATCATACCTCGCAAAATTCTCTTATTCCACTCACTTAGAAAGCATATTTTTTTCTGTAATACATGTGCGGAATTATTAGGTCTATCCAAAGTTCAAATCACAATTTTTCTAAGTACAATTGCAAAGTAGTATTATTAAGGCATTGCATATAGATTTCATATTGGATTGCAGTCGTATCAACAAACTTCTTTAATGAAAGCAGCGGGTATGAAAGCAGCGGGACTTCCTAATAATTGATCTGCCTCCACTAGAGGCATCATATTTCATATCGGATGGGTGATTTAATACAAACCAAGTGTCAGGAAACATTAGCTGTGTCCATAGCATTGTTCTACTCTAAAAAGCAACTCTGCGTTTTTATGAAAAATATCTTAATGTATCCTCATGAGGGGCTAATCGGCTTTTTGTAGGGTATCGTTTGGACATGAAAGGTAAGCATTGCAAAAAGTATCTGAGAAGCTGTTTATATATTCCATTATTAATGTGTTCTATAGCTACTTTAAGAAAGGCTTTCTAGGTAGTCTTGCTTTAAGACCCTACAGAAGCTCAATTGGTCAATGTATCGATTTCATGTAATTATCATTATCTCAATTTGAAATCTTGTGTAGAATATGCTTAGGGATAATAATAATCAAAGTCGCAAAATTTTCTTTCGATAGAGAGTTGGTTTGGCACGAAAGAAAAGCTTGTTTCGTATAAATTTCTTTATTTGACCGTGGATCATATAGAGATAGTAGTATTTAATATTAATGGTATTGTATACGTAAATTGACTACTAAATTCTAATGTTTCATAATTTTTTTTTCGCTCAGTATTTTAAAACATTTGACTACTTTAATTATCGAGTTGTTTGATTACAGCTTTAGTATATAAATTAATATGCACGTTTCAAATTACTGTAGAAATTATTTCAAATTACTCTAGATATCTTATCTGAAAATACGTAACAGCTTCTACTACACAACAGTTGTTCTTATTACTTAAGAATACACTACTTACAAACAGGATATCTGTAGAAATATTTAAACAAATATGATAGTTTAAATGCAGAATTTTCTTTTCAAACATCGATATCTTGTATAATTTGTTTTTATATTCTTCCTTTAACACCTCAAATCACAAACAATTTAGTGAAAACTGTTTATCATTCGTCTTTAATAAACGGCTTTAAATTTCAAATTCAAATATGCTAGAACTCTGGCCATCATATATTATAAAAGAAAAATTTGAGCAAAGTTTTAGTATCGCCAATTTGGATGCAACATCGATATCGAAACTAAGAGGATTTGTTTTCATTTTAAGAAGGAATTGTGCTTGTTTTTGTTACGCGCGATCAAAACTAATAAACAATTCTTTTGTGATATAATTTTCTCAAGATGAAAATGCATATTATTTGTAATCATTCAACAAATAATATGCATGAAAATATTTTCGAACTAAATCTGTGCGAAAAGTATAAGGAAATACTGAGTCGTATGCAGAAATCTCGTATGGTATAAAATTTGAAATTCCGTATAAAATATTATTTTTGTATAAAAGAATATCTTCTGCTTTAAGCAATTACACTTTTCATTTTACTTTACGATAATAATAGTTGCTTAGAAGTTGAAGGCTTTTTCTTATAAACGAAACATTTTACAGTTACTCAAAAATTTTATTTACTTATATATATCGTCGTAGATAGATGCAAATATTTATCTCTGTGCTATATGTTCTAAGAAAAAAATAAATAAAATGTTTAATTACTTTGTATCATTTCATGCGTGCAAATTTATCTATTGTTAGTGGAGGAAAAAAATGTTTAGATTTTAAATCAGAATTTACCCTTACCAAAATGCTATCCTGTTAACATAGAAGTATCAAATGTAAAACTAAATAATTATTAAGGATTTTATTATGTTTCATTATATGGCCTTAATTTTTTATTGGATTAGAAAAGTTCACGAGTGTCTTGTCTCCTAACTGAGAAAATTACGTTTGTGCTATAAAACAATTAAAAAATACATATAAGGCTGATATTTACAAATGTAAACAAAAATATGTATTAAGCCCTTCTATTTTATGTCTAGAGTTAAATGATGTTTCACTTGTCAAATTGATTAACTCCACTTTCAAAATTTTGTTAAATTTTAATTCCAAAGCTCCATATAATGTACTTTTAAAAAAATATTTCACTTATAAGAAGAATTAACACCATAGAAGTCATTTTTGAATAACATAAAAAGTGTTGATATTAAAATAGTATATTTTTATCATTTCTTTCAATTTGTTTAAGAGTTTATTAATTTGACAAATGAAGCATTTAAATATCGATGAGTATTTGATTAATGATTATACGTCAAATTGTTAAAAAAAAAAAAGCTGATAACAGCCCTGATAACATTTAATTCTGTGTATTTTTTATAGATTTAAAGAAATATTTAATTTACTTTCAATTATTTATAATATTGAGTAGAATCAGATTTACTGTAATGTCGCCCTTGGCGAAATTTTTTAACATTTGGTAATAAATAACATTTTCTGGTAACATATTTTTTGTACAAGCAATATTTTTCAATATTTTTTTTTTTTTTTTTTTTTAAAGATTTTGCTTTTGCAAAATGGTGAGATTTTTGACAAAATTTTGAAAAAGTCGCTAAGGGTGACCTTACAGTAAATTTTTACCATATGGATCTATGGATGAATTAGTATTTATAACATAAATTTCTATCAAATGATTCATGTATTAAATTTATTTACTTTCATATTTTTTGATTGCCAGGAGTAATATAAATTTTATATAGTTAAAATCTCATGCCTTGTTTTATTTAAATATTTTTAGGCTTTTATTCTCAAAAAAATAAATTTTTTTTATTTATTGTTTTCTACATAAAGTTTCCTACATCTTGTGTCTTTGTTTTCTTATGTTGTTGTATGTTTTTAATTTTCTACATTTTAAGTCTTATTTTGCATAATATTTCAGTTAATTTCTCTTTATATTTGAATATAGGTGATTTATTTTTATTTAAATTTTCCTTTGTTTAAATAAGTTATAAGTGACTGAAATGATGTTAACTAATTTTTTTTTATAGGTTAACAGTATTATTTACAACTAAATTGGAGTAGTAATGGCAACTAATTATGTTATTGTTGTTACTGTATTGGAAGGTGTGTATTGAAATCTATTTTTAAATTATGTTCATAACATAGTAGAAAGTTTTAAAGTTTTCATTGTAACCTTTATAAATTTTATACCTTCTTATAAGTCTATATTCATTTAATTTTTCTGTAAATTTTATATTATTACTTTCTTTTTCAATAAACTTTATTCTTAATTTTTAACTTTATACTATGTTCAGATGAATTAAAATCAAAGGAAATTGACATTATTATACTGATACCATCTATACAAATAGGTATTTATAAAAATTTCATATGAAAAGAACATTATTTAATTGCTAAAAACCATACTAAAATGGCTGTTCTCAAATGCTGATGTGATACATATTGTAATAACGACTGCCAGTACCTATTTAAATTCTAAGATTATTCTGATAGTATATAGACCAAATGCATATGTGGATCTGTCAAACAGTTGGATATATTTTCTTGTGGCATAAATGGGACTCATAAAGTCTTAAGTGAAGTTGAATCTGGTTACTGTGTTTCTTATGGAAGGATCCTAACTTCAGTCAGACATTTTGACATTCTAAATATGGCTCTGCGTTATCTCATTAAAAGAAAACACTTTTTATAACTAGTTTTATGGGAAGAATGACAAATATCAAACAAATATATTGGCTATATGCTTTAAATGTATTTTCTGGTAAATCACTATTATTTGTAATTGAGAATCAAAATAATCTTCCAAGCCAACAATTGTCCTCTTACAGATGATGCTTTGTATTACATTACCATTGTAAACTATCACCAACATATAGTGAAATATACAATTTTGTATTGGATTTGAAAATACTCCCATTAATCCTGCATTGACTTTCATTTAATGCAGTATACAGTCTCATTTATTTATCTTGATGGAAAGAAACTTTTTATTTTCCTTTTTAATTATCTGAAGATATAATCTGAGGGAAACAATAGCTGAGTAATATCATCAGAGGTAGCTGAGTAATATCATCAGAGGTTCATTTGCCACTTTTGTTGCCACTCATAAAATAGCTTTTAAGTGTTATTTTTCTAGAATATAATGTCTGATTCTCTGTATTAAAAGTTTCACTAAAATAACTGAGACATGTTGAATTCTTACCATAATAAGCACAGATCTTTCATTTTGCCTTTGTTAAATATTTAAGGGTAATTTTGAATGATAAATTGAACAATTTTTATATTTGACTTATTTTATATACCCATATTTATCATTTGTGGTCAAAAATTGTGTAGGATTCTAAAATTTCTGTACCATTGTTACTGTGAAAGACCAAAATTTGGTGAATGTCAGCATTCACATAGTTGCTTGGTGTTTATGTGAAATATTAACTAAATACCCTTATTTCTAACTTATATTGGCAAATTTCGACATTTACCTTTCACTAAAGGTGAATGTTGAACATATCAGAGATTTGGTATATTCTCTTCTTATTTGAGTCACAATAGAATGTCACAAGGGTAACATGACTTTTTTTTTCTCTCTTTCTGAGAGGAGTGACCAAAAACTTGAAACAAACAGTACATTCTAAATAAGAAAAGAAAGTAATAAAAAACTTACTTAACTATGTAATTCAAATCTTATTTATTGCAACAACTGAAACTATTGTGACACTTTGAATTGCACAAGAATCACTTGTTTTTACAATTGCATCTCTATTCGTAGAACATACCTTACTTCTTACTTCTCAAATTATTATCAGCTGCATCTCTGTGTCATTTATTGAAAAGAAATTTCATCTATGTAACTTTTCTTTACAAATTATGGACTAATTTTATATGCAAAGCTGTTTGAGGGTATCATTTTTATGTGCTTGCTTATAGAAGTTGGATCTTCTATCCCAACAACCATTAATACTTTTCAAGAATCAGTATGATCAAGGTCGATATCAGGGACTTATAATCGTTCACTATCACCAATTTGGGCTGGAATAAATTGTTTTTGTGAATTTTGTAACAATTTTGTTTCTTGCAATAGAAGATTCTTTTTCATTGGAGCTCTTTTTATAGAATTTAACTGTTTTTCAGCCAGAGCTTTATGTGAAGATGTGATAGATTCCAAGTTTATTTCAATATTTTTCTTTAAAACATGGTTTTTGGTATTAACACTGCTCATATTTTCTTTCGGAGTATTAACAATTTCTTATAGATTTTTTCAGTTTCAAAAATATTAGCAATTTCTGTCACATTGTCCTTTGGTTTCAATATTTGCAATTTGTCCTCTCTGCAAAGAAGATGATTACATGCTTCTGCTTTAGCATCATACATGGCTTCATAAGGACTTTAACATGTTCCTTTATGGTTTGTAATGTTCTTGTCAAATTGAACCATCTGACCATTTAACTGTATCACTATTTTTCACTGTGCAGTTAGCATATTCTGCTTATCTTGATTGGCCCTTTCAACTCAGCTTTGTGTTTGACTGTGACGAAGCTTTCCATGAACTGTCTTGACAGCTTTCCACACAGCGCATATTTTGAATGTGACTTGACTACTGAATTCTCTACTATTATCTGATTGCAATATTACTGGAGCACTAAATGTTAAAAATATTTGAAGAATGTGACATGCTACTTCTTCAGCTCACTTAGTTTTTAAAGATTGTAACTGGACAAATTAAGTTAAATGATCTTGCTATACTATTATGAGCTTATACTCACCATCTCTATTTGATTGCAGATCTATCAGATCAACTTAGCATCTTGAGTTTAATATCATTTAACATCAACTGCTCATATTTTCATTTCATATGGTAAACTGAACAATTTTTCATTGGTAACATAATACTGTATATTCATTTTTCATAGTTTTAATGGTACAATTAACTTCTCTTCATTAATTTTTAAAACTTTTAATTGTCTGTAATCCAGAGGCATGTTGCACTTAATTTTAGCAGAAACCACTTCATGAAGTACTTAAGAGTACTTTTCTTCCAAAAAATAAAAACACTATTGTCTTGTTTACCCACAATAATTGCATTTGATTTTTCAAGGAAAAAGATCACAATTCATTGCAGTATCCATTCAGTATAAATTAGGGTTTAAAAAAAAATTAAGAAAAGGCTGCTCACACTATCAAACCTTGCATAAGGCTGATTGATTCCCAGAAGAACAAAGGGTTTAGTGGTAGACAGGCAATTGTCTCTTTGTTGACCTCAGCTCCTCTCTTTTCATAGGAATCCCCACCATAGCTTATCTTTAATTGTCAACATATACCAGTGAGATTCCAAATGTACAAGAATGCAGTGAAATATTTTTATCAATGGGTCTGATATGTGTTGACATTCATTTGTAAAAGTCGATATTCTTTAACTGCAGTCTTTCTCAGTTACACAAGCTTTATAGCATTGCTCTTATCGAATTTTTATGTTGCCAAGAAAAAAAAGGAAAAAGAAAAATTCTGTAAATACTCATCTTTTGAGAATTTTTTCTCAAAAGATGAAACAATATATTGGTTTCCTGATTTGAAAATTTAATCATTTATTTATATAGGTATTACTAACACATGATTTTTTTCTTTCAATTTTTACATTACCATTGTATTTTAGAAAAGTATTTCAATATTGACTAATGTAATAACATAAGTGTTCACCTATTTCTCTGAAAAATCTTACATATTTATCTCTTATTTTTTATATCATAGGGAAGAACTTCCCTGTTCGTCATGATAAGCATTTGGTTGTTGAAGCAAAGTTTGATGGAGAGGTCATGTCTACAGACCCTGTTGCTCATGTTATGCGCCCTCATTTTAATACGGAACTTGGATGGGAAGTTGATAGAAAAGGTCTACAAATGCATAGATTACAAAGGTCGCCTATAAAATTACAATGGTATGCTGTTGATTTGGATCAACCCAAGAAAGAGACAATTGGTTATATGATACTCGATATACGCTTGGCACAAGAAAAACTTCAAGTAATTAAATTTCTGAATTATTATTTATTGAAATATTATTTTTAATTGAAACAGATTACAACAACATATACAATTTACTTTAAAATATTTGCTTGTCAGCTTTTATATGAGATTATTCACTTTTTGTACATAATTATTTCTGTATATTATTTATTTTCTGTATTAAATTTTATGACATTATTG
The DNA here is from genome assembly GCA_026290005.1 of Latrodectus geometricus. Lineage (NCBI taxonomy): Eukaryota > Metazoa > Arthropoda > Arachnida > Araneae > Theridiidae > Latrodectus > Latrodectus geometricus. The sequence continues at coordinate 109,475 of JAPDSC010139267.1, forward strand.
ATTTTCTTTTCAATAGTACATATTTTTATACACATTAGCTAAATATTTAAACTAATATAATACAGATTTAAGTACAGCAGTTTTTAATGCATTCCTTTAGAAAGTTAACCAAAAATTCATAAAAAATTTTACCGCTTAGGAATTATTGATATCTTTAGACAAAAATATCATGCTAATATAATGTAGCATGAAATTTATTGCTGCAAAATATAATTATTGACCAAATTTCAAGCAAAATCAGTATGATTTTAGCAGTTATAATCATATTTTTGGTTGTATTGAAAGTATATTTCATGATAAAGTTGATAAAAGTAGTATTAACCCCTTCACGATGGGTAGCACAAACGCGCACTTATCGCGGAGGCCAGCACTGTCTGATGCGAGTGTTTGTCCAGGGCAGGGAGCTTTTTTGCTATTAAGCCTAAATCCATGAAATTTCCGAAGTATCAACGCCAGATTCTTTATGATCAGAATATATCATAGTATCACTACTATCAGAATCTGTTTTGGAATCAATATCTGAAATATTTTGCATCATTTCTGCTATTTCATGCTCTGTTAAACATTTTCCACGCTTCGACATAGCAACGGTAAAAACAGAAAGAATTCACGTCTTACAAGATCTAAATATTTCCTAAAACTGAACTGCAAACCGAAATACCCAACGCTTTAGCGAAAATAAAACTTCTCTACTTACAATAAACTACCATGTTTAGATTTAAAGAGGTGTTATAAAGCATGCCATTCAGAAATATTTAGTTCACTTTTTGCTTATATAATCAAAAGTGTATGTGAATCATGCTTCTCTCATTTTGAGTAGAAGGTCTAATGTACATGTATCTGAAACCATATGGACATACAATGCCATCTTGTGGCAGAAATTATAGTTTTTAAAATGTTCCAGGACACTGGCACAAATACATGACATTCGGGGCTGAATGGGAAAACGTTCTGGCACGCCTGCATGTCGACCGAGAAGTGCGCGAGTTCGTTGCTGGCACATAAACGTGGCAGTCGGCGCGAAGGGGTTAAAGAGAAATTAATAATTCTGATCTTTGATTTTACACTAAAATTGAATAATATTAGATTATATAAATTCCAAACTTATGTTAATTAAGTTTAGATTTCTTGTTGATTTTATAATTGTCTTTTTGGCAGAAATGAAACTTATTTTGATGTGCAATTTAGTAATACACATTAGACTTTAATTCATATTTTTAAAACTCTCATTATGTGAGACTGTGTGTGTTACTGTGTGAAGGGTGTCATTACTAACAACTTATTCAATCTTATACTATCCCAGCTTTTTAACCAATCATTTGTCATTCCTGTTTTGATTTATTTAAAGTCTTTTTAAAATAAAAATTAAAATTATATATATTTAAATTAATATATTATTAAATTCTTAGAATATTTAATAATAACTCCAAAAACAGTTAGTTCTGAAAATTTTTCTGGAAATAGTTGCTCATTTTATCTTATTAGTTTATTAATTTTATTCTATCTTCATAGCACTTACTAATCTTCATGCCATTTGTAACATAGATAGCGTTATTTATATTATTTTGAAATTTTAGTATTAGTAGATTTTTTTTATCTGTCATAATAAATTTATTGTATTTTGATTCAAGAAAGTAAATAGGTTTAGAATTAAGTAGAAAGACATAAAAATAACTATTATTTCCTACAATGAACATCTTTAGATAAAATTTTAGTAGTACTAATGTTCAACATCATATGTAAAAATGGGGACCCAAAAAATTAAATTTAATAAATGTGATTTAAATTATATGAAAAGAGAATATATATCAGTGAAATTATGTACTTCTGTGTATTCTATCATATTGAATGCTGTTATGCATGAAAGATGGATGATTCATTTGGGAACCAGTTCTTAAAAATCTTCTTTTTCTATGAAGCAAGTGAACAAGGACTTAAAAAAAGCCCTCTGGAATTTTCCCTTTCTCAATACTTAGATTGAAACTGGTCACTGTTTCGCTCTTACACCACCAATCAATGATTCCACTCTAATACTTGTTATCAGTAAAAAATCAACATTTTAGTTCGACTTTTGACTTTCTTTTTTTATAAATTTCTTATTAATAATTTTCAATCATAATTAAAAAAATTAAGTTTAACTCATCAATAATTTTTAATTATAACTGGAATTGTATCAATTATATATGGTAATAATATCGATCTATAGTATATTTATATTTTAATTGCATACTGTATAATATTATATTTATTTTTAATTGCATACTTAAAGACTTATTTCATGTTTTTATTTGTATTTAGCAATTTTTAGCTTAATTTTTAGTTTTAAATAAAGTTTCGATTTTCAAGGAATGTATTGAAATGTTTCATAAAAGAATGTATAACTTAAATATAGAAAAGGTTAGTACCATTCAGTGAGTGAATGGTTTTAATTTGATTACCAAAATGAATGATTTTGTCCATCTGTATTACACATGGATATACATGGTACATACCATTGGTTATTTGAATATTGGAAACAGCCTAGACTTAACTTTTTTATTTTACAAATATGGATAGGACCACTGTAATGTGTTGTAATGTAGCCAGGATTCGGCTTGTAACAGAATTGTACAAATACTGTGATTAGAGAAACTTTACATCTTTTTCATGATGGCACTGTGAATTTTCTAAGAGAGATGCTGGTTGAGAATGATGAATTAAGTGTTCAAAAATAGACCATAATGGTCAAAATTGCATTGAAGGTGGAGGTTCTATTTACCAAGGTAGAAATTTCATTTCTCTTTTGTGCAAAGCCATGATTGTAAATCTTGTTGCATGACCATCTTGAAAACATTCATTTGCAGAGAACAATTTAAATTATACAAACGATGAGGTCAACTAAAATTTCTCCAATATTCTTTCTAGTGTTCTGAAGATACATTTATCCTGTTTTGCAAAAAAGTGTTAAAAATGATTTGTCTGACCACATATAAAATTGATCAAATAATCCTGTTTTATAATTGTGGCTATTGTAGATGATATTTAGCATTAGCATCTGGGACAAGTGGTTTGTAAATTGTTCCTCTTATATACTATATATTATATTTGTAAACATATCTCCTAATTGTAATTATTGATGCTGGAAAATCCAGATGCTGATTGAGCTCTGCAATCACTTCTCTGGTAGTTAGTACTCTTTCGTATTAGCCTCCTTCATTCAGCTTCTCTTTCTGTATATTGTTTTACTGTGCTTTCTTTATGTTGTATGACTTTAGACACTGTTCCTCTAAAAATACCAAAAAACTAAGACCGATTCCAAAGAAGTTGCTCCAGTTAATTATACAATTAAGCCTATTTGAAAAACTCTATAGGATTAAATACATCTATGCCAAAAATTATAAATGTATTTATCTTAAATAATGTATCATACTCTTTCATGATGTATACTTTTTATTCTTAAGATTTGACAATTTTATTTCAGTATAAATGAAACACCTTAAAGGTCTCATTAAATCCTTTTCATTATGTTTATAACCTTTGTATTGGTCAAAATATGCTATGATAATATATTTACTAAATTTGTTTTGATTTTAGAATCCAAAATGGTACCCTTTATTGAATTCTAAATATCAGAAAGGAAAACCAGAAGTATTGATGTCTTTATATTTAGAAAAATCTGCAGAAGAAATTCCTGCTTCTTTACCAAATGGAAACATCTACACTTCTAGAAGAAACTCCTTAAGTCAAGATAGAAATGCAATAAAAAAACAAAGTATTAATCAAAAAGCTTTGAGACAGTCTCCAATTTCCGGTCCTGCAAATGCTTCTAATTCTATTGGTGTTTTGGAACCAGTACTCTTAAGTCAGGCTGGATGCTATCAGATTGGTCCTTCTGAGCTATGCAATGAAAAGTTTACTTTTTCTATAACATTAGCTTTTGCAGCTAATTTAAACAAAGTAAGTAACTCAATAATAAGCAAAAGCAAATATACTATACTTAATTCTGTCTCTTTCATCAAATTTTTTTTGTTATTGACATTTTTTTCCTTTCAGCTTACCCCACCTGCAATGTTAAAGTCTTCAAAAGGATTTTATTTTTATTATTCTCTGTTTGAAAATGATGTTACAACAGAAAAATTTTCCAGTTTGGATGAACCAGAGTTTTTAGCTGAACGAGCAACTGTGCAAATATCTAGTTCATCTAAAATTCTTTCGCAATATTTTGAACAACATCGAAGCCTGGAAGTAAATCTTTTTCTTTTATTTTCTTATAAAATTTAAAGGATTTTTAAATTTATGGAATATTTTTTTTTTAACTTTGACTATCTTTTATATTTATGTCTTTCAAATAAATATGTGGATAATGAATAACTTTTAAATCCTAGTTTTATTCCAAATTTATAAATTTTGTGATATATTTTTTTTATCTTATTTTTATTTACATTAATATGAAATGTGCTTGAAAAAATAATTCGTCTCAAATAATTAAAAATGTATTTTTTATTAAATTTTTCATATTAAAATTAATTTGAAATAATTAATTTTAATGAATGTATCTATTTTTTTATAATTTATTTTTTATTTGTATTTTGATTTATTTCTAGGTTATGTTATGCTGTGATGATATTTCTCTGGGATCCGGCCAGATTCCTTTACATTATTTGTCCAGTATAAAAGATAGTGATACAAATAGTGAACCTTTATGTATTGAAGGAAGTGTTCAAGTATGTTATCTGAATTTTTTTGTATGAATTTTTTAGATGATACAACTCTAGTTAAAATTATGATTGAATATTTTGTCAACATTGTAAAGTGTTGTCAATGCTTTAACTTATTTAATAAAGGTTCATTATTATTCAATTTTAAATAACAATTATATATGTATACTTTTTTATATAAATGTGTTATACATACTAACATTTCTTTAGCAATATTTTTTTTAATATTTTATATTCATTTGTGAATACTCTATCATATATATCTTAATTCATTACGTTTAAGAGCCATTAATTAAAAAAATCTTCTTAAAAGAATTAATTTTTGAAATCATTATTACTTTGTTGTTTGAACACCACACTGTACTATTCAATATTTTTATATAACTCTTTTTTAAATATATATCCATTTCATTATGAAATTTTTAAAAATTTATATAAAAATTTTTATTTGTACAATTACATTTCATTTAGCTATGTTTTCATAAAATCAAATTAATTTTATAAAATATTTATTTTTATTATATTACTTTTGAAGAAGATTTTTTTAATTAATAAGTTGTTTCACTTCTTTTTTCTTTTTTTGTATCTCATAAAGATTTTTATTCATATGATAATATTTGTGAAAATGAATCCATTTTTTTCTTTTTTATTCACAAAATTTCATATCCTGTTATAATGCATTAGATATAATTCTAAAAGAAATTCCTAATCAAAATTTACTTTTAATTTAGAATTTCTTAATTAATTTTCTTATTAATTTTTTCATTATTTTGCCTATTTATAATAAATATGAGGTATTATAAACTCTCTAAGATGTAATTAATGTCGTGATTTCCCTAATTTGAATATTTACTTAACTTATACAAACTTATTTGTTTAAATTAACCTTTCAGCAATAAAAATTCTGTTAGATATCTCATATTCTGTTTCTTTGTATTTTTCTCTCCATTTATTTTTTACTTTTAATTACATTTTTATACTTGTTATTTAACTTACTTGAAGTATATTTAGCTTATTTAACAAAAAACTTACTTTTTTTTGAAGTGTAATTTAGGAAAAGATATTGCTATTAATGTATCAAAGTATTATATGGTCTGTTTTAACTTAGGCATATGAAAAATGCATGTATGATTACAAGTATTAACAAGTGAACAAAATTTTGGAAATCTTAATACTTCTCAAGATTTTTTGATAGAAATATTTTAAACAGATTTAACAAATATGTATACATTATAGGAGATCAAATTTAAAATTATACCACTTCCATAGAAAACTTTACATGATTTACATTGTTAAAATTTGAAGCATAAAGAGACATGTTTATCTGAATTAGATAAAAAAGAATATTATAGGAAAAAGTCTTTATTACAAAATCAGCTGTTTCTAAAATAAAGATTGATCATAACTTCAAAGGATTCATTAATATAAACAGATATTCAAATTTTAAAGATCCAAAACCGTAAGCTATTGGTCTAAAATATTTAACCTTTAATTAAACTGGGCTGACATCTTCTAGTTTTAGGTTTTTTAAACTTGAATAGTTTTCCTTTCAGAAAATTCATTTATAACCAATTTATTTAACCTTTAAAATTAGGTTGCTTTTTCTTGATACATGAGGGATGTGCTTGGAAGTTACTCAAGTTGTCTCCTTTGTAACATATGTAATCTTTCTCATTATTTATTATCCTTGAAAAGTTTCAAAGGAAAAAGATTTGGAGATTCAAATACTTTATGATAAATTTGGCTGCTTACCACAATGTCAAAACCTTTAAATCAATCTTGTGAATATAAAAGAGGTTTATTTGCTAAATAACAAGAAATAAACATTTTTATATCTTTTTATTTCTTAATTACTATAAAGAATGAAATACCATGAGTAATATTTTAATGTTAGTTAATTAGCTATTTTAATAATTTTGAGATTACTATGTATTATATATAACTCAATATAATTTTTTAATCAGCTTCTTGGAATAGAATTGCTTATTATAATGTAATTTCACTATGCTGCTCTAAGTGTAACAAATTATTTACTTTAATTAATGTTTGTAATATTAGTGTTTGTGTATTAGTGATACCAAAATGATTCAGTATTTTATAAGACCGAAAATGTTTATTAAATTGAGCAAAATTTATTAAATTTCAAATTTTCCTGACATTTTTACTAAAAGAATGTGAGCTACATATATTTCTTGAGATGATTATTGAAAACTCTTGCTAAGTTATTTAAAAAAAATTTTTTTCCCTAATGAGAAATTTTGATATTTTCTTAAAAAAAAAAAAAAAATTGTTTTGTTATATTATGATCTGAAAAAATATTATCGGTTTACTGAATAATTTTTTTAATTGGAAGAATTTTTAAAGTTCTTTTTTTACATTGATGTTTTATAAATGCCTATAAATTTATTTTTTCTGGATATAGATCACACCTGTAGATAAAACTTCTAGAGTTGGAGGAGATGATCTTTCTCCTTTTATCGGTGTAACTGTTGTACTGCAAAATAATAAGGTATATTTTTATTTCTTAGTTTGAAAGTTATTATTAAAAAGGATAAATATTGTTTTCCATACAATGATTCTGTATTTTGTTTTCCAATAAATGAGTTTTATTGAATAATACAAAGACAGGCAAAATTTGATTTGAGATTACTAGTTAAAATAAATGTTTTTGTAGAAGAATATTTATGTGTTCTAGTAATAAAAATTGTTATTCACTATCAATTTATAAAATTTTTATTAAAATAATGTTTAAAATTAATGAAAGTAAAAGAAAATATGCCATTTTTTTTTATAAAAATATCATTCCCAAAAGTTTGTTAGTAATCACTAAATGTGTTGCTATTTAAAAAAGCTGAATGATTATTTCTATTTATTTTATCATTAGATATTGCATTATATATACAAATCACTGTTACTGTAACTAGGCCTGTTTATGTTTACATATTATCTGAATTTTCATTTAATTATCAATAATTGTGATTATATGTAAATAACATTAAACAGGTGCGATGCAAATAGCGCAAATAAATGATGTAAGTCATTTAAATATTGTATATCAAAATGGACTATTTCAAGAAAGTAATTTACATGATATTTCTTTTTGTTACTTTTACATGAAATTAAATAGCTAGTCAAGATTTATTGTCATATATCAATCAATATATTTATGAAGTCTTCTGGTTGGAGGAGTAACACATAACTTATGAGAACTGTGCTGAAAAAGGAAAGTAAGGATTTCTGAATGTAGGCTCTGCTGGTTTCTAATGGAGTTTCTGCACCATCTATTGTCAATTTGTTTAGTCCTAAAGAATACAGGTATATGGTGATATTGCTGGATTGTGACAAAGACAAAGGACATTTTTAAAAGATTGTACTTTTTTATAAAAAAAGATAAATCACAACCCTCATCTCTCACAAGTTATTAAAAAATGAAATATTCCTAAGAGGATTGTAGTTATGCCATATATCTAGCTTGACTATCAAATAAATAAAAATCAATGTATTTTATGCGATATTTAAAAACATTTATTGAATTGTGATAAGTTAAACATTTTAGCAATCTGAAAAAGTAATTCCTGTGCCAAAGTTCTGTTGAAAACATTTTAAATAAAGCCGAATGTGATTGATATAAGAATCGAAATTTGTAGGAATTATGAAATTAAAATAAGGTGAAAAGTTTAAAAATGTTTTAACTGATCACATCTATTCTATCATGTAAACATTGTTTCCTTACAGGGAATGAAATTGTTCAGGCTGAGATTGCTTCCATTTATGAAGTGAAACTCATTCAATCATGGTTTAATTAACATGAGAATGAAATGAAACATTTTAGGGCCATAGTCCCCAACTTCAATAACATGAAATGATTGTTCAATTTTAGATAATTAAATCCAGAATTAGTGTTTTCCACCAGCATCTCTCTGAAAAATATCAAAATATTATTATGAAGAATATAATATTTCTTAAAACACTATTGAGAGTTCTTGTATGATTTAAATCCCTGGTGATTGTATTGATTTGAACCACATACATACAAGAAGTGGTATATTCATAAAGTCAGATTTTTAAGATGATAACCCATTGAGACACATTTGGTAACACTTAAGGATAGGAAAGACCCTATTGATCTTCTTTTCCTAAAGTATCAGAGCTAGACAATAAAGTAGGTTGAACATACTCTAGAATGGTTGAATAAAAAGATCTGATTTTTAGACCCGGATGTTTATATTTAATTCTCTTTGACTCAAAGATTTAATATATTCTAACAGCATCTCAGAATTTAATATGGTGATAGAAGTTTTATGGTATAAGGTTGTTTTTAGCTAATTTTTATTGAAAAGAAAGATGAGATAAATCTCATCTTCTGTCATTAAAGTACAAGAGAGACATTCTTGCAAAAACATTTTCTTGATGTGTTAGAAAATCATATATTTCCCTATACAGCAACCAAATTAATTTCAAATATAGTTTATGAAGGGCTGGATTGCACAAAAAATAATCTGAAGCACATAATCAATTCAATGAGATTTAGATTTTAAAAGAAAAATAATTTAATTTTACAGTGGATTTTACTATGTGTAGATTTAAATCCAATAAAAATTATTTCCTTAACATTAGAGGCAGAGAAGCCACCTGACATATTTTAAGGGAACTTTAAAATAAGCAATCGTAAGTTTATTTTTATATTGTGTATTGATAGTTAACGGAGGAATTTATAATAGCTCTCAATATAAACTGTAATTAATTAATTCAATTGCGTAAAAATATCTGAATTTTATCACTACTTAATTAAATATATACTTTGCTGTTGTCAAGTCATTGCAAGTATTTGTTGCTCATTAAAATTGTATGCTTTTGTTGCCATTGCTAAAAATTAATACCTAATTTATATATTCTTATTTAAGATGGATAAGGAATCTCAACAACAAAAGCAAGAGAAAAGTCCAATATCAGACAGTTCTACTTTAAATGAAAAACGGCAAACTCAAATGCTACCTCAAGTAAATGGTTCTCAACAAAATCACAGCTTTATACAAAAAACATTTTGTTCTAAAAGTGAAGAAGCACAAATAAATCATGGAAATGCAAGAAAACATTCATGTAATTATATTTAATTAACAATAAAATACGTTTTTCCTTATTTTAAATAAAAATTACTTTTTATGTTAATTGTAAAAAGTGTATTTTTTTAAATCAAATTACTATTGTAAATCTTTAAAAATTGTTAACCTGGTATTTTGTATGATTAAAATTTATTTTCAAATGCTAGAATTTTTTTCTTTATTTTTTTAATTAGAAAAATTCTAGAAAAGTGTGTGAAAATGGAGATTTCTGTGTTGCAGTTTAGTGAAATTTAATTATTGTTTTCCTACATAAGATTTTTTACTCTCTATATTTTCATTTCATTAATTGTAAGCTACCAAAATGCAAAATAACAAAATTTTTAATAATATCCTTCAAAATTGAGACTATGGATTACCCTTTTCTTTACAGATTTAAATTTTAAAATTAGAATTTTCGTTGGATAGTAATTATGTAATTATTTTCGTTGGATATTAAGTATTCTTGATATTGTTTAACTCTGAGTAATATATATTTACCATAATTTTTTTAATATCAAGATAAATGATTGATAAAATGATAGTTTCATATTTTAGAGGCATTTAAAATCAGAACTACATATGTGTTTATTATCTTAATTAATTGACTAAACAATTAAAATATATTTTACAAATACTGCTTTAAACTTATTACAAATAACCTTATTTCAAGTTTCCTATCACACACTTCGTACATCAAAATTGTTGATATATATAGAATTGGATAGATAGAATGGATCTTTTTTTTTTCATAAACTTTTCATATAATTTGGGAGAATTTCATGAAATTAAGTAGTTAAATGTATTCAATCAAATAGATGTTTGAGAAGTGAAGAAAGTGAAAAATTTGACAAATAGTGAAACAATAAAACAAATTATTTGTATATTTACTTGTTTTTATTTAGTTTTAAAAAAAATTGTGATTTTACATATTTAACATTTCATTTTTACATAATAGATATGTGTAATTATTAGATATCATTAATATGTATGTGTAATTTCAGTAAAATAAAATTTATAATAGATAATTCGGTTTTAAAAGTATTCAATTATTTAAATTTCATCTTCCTCATTTTACAATCAATGTGAGAAATGATTACAACTGCTGAATTTTCTATTCCCTTGATTATAAATTATAAAATATATTTATGTAAATATTTTCATCTTCCCCTGTTTATTTAGATTCTTATGGTCAAGAACACAAAACTTCTGATCATATTAATATGGTGAATGGCTCAAATCCTGGTTCTTGTAATCACTCATCAGATAACAGTCCTCCTGACGTGAGAGATTTACTGATGATAAACAGTCCACCAAATTCTATTCCCATTAAAGATGATAGCAATACCAGGCATTTTAATTTTTCCCTTGATTTATCAAGCTTTCAAGCTACCAGATTAGCTCATCCAATAAATTTATTTATCAGGTGTGTATATTTAATTTGTTATCTAATCCTGAAATTTTAAATAGGCTATTTAAAATGTATAATTTTAAGTTATAAACTGACTATCTTTAGTGTTTATAACTTAAAATCAAATTAAAACTTCTATGAGCAATATTTATAAATTTTTTGGTTAATGAACAAATTTTTCTAATATCTATTAATTTTTTTAGCCTTCAGTTTTATGCATGTTTAAGATTATTTTTTCATTGTCAAACTGAAATTATTGATCTTCTGTTTAAATATTCTTACCATTTAGTCATGTATTTTATCTAAAATTATTAAAAAAATATATCATTATATTTTTCTGATCCAATTTAATAAATTTTTCAATAGGTATTCTTATCCCTTTTTTGCTCCTACTGCTTCTATGGTAACTCACCCAGATGTTGAAGTTCATCCAAAATGTGAAGTTAGCATTCCTCAGGGATATGGTTCTTTTAACTTTGCAACAACTTATGCCTTATTAAAATCGACATTTTGGGAGTAAGTGTCAAGATATTTTATTGTGAATTAATATTAAAATATCTTGGTAAAATTTAAAATTTATTTAAGATTTTTGAATATTAAAAATTTTATAAACTTTATCTCATTAAGCTTGTTGGTTTAATATTAATCATATTATGCAACTTTAAATATTTAGGTAAATACTTTTAACTGTTCAGAGTAGATTAAAAAAACAAGTATTTTATTCTATAGTGTATTTGATTTATATACCTAATTATAGGATTTTCTCCTTTCAAAAATTTTAATCAAGATAATACATTTATATTTAAGTTTTGAGGGTTGTGCAGTTGATTGAACTATCATTAATAGATAATGTTGTAATATTTTTCAGATTTAGCATCTTTTAGTTCATAAAAATATTTTTTTAAAGATTTCAGCTAGAATAACGAGTCTTTGCTAAAATTTCTCATATTTAACATCAAGTTACGTTTATTAAATTTCATTTTGATTAATTTATGTATTCTTAAGTTATTCTCACTGATTATTTAGAAACAGAAAAATCATATGCATTGTATTGAAGAGTATTATATTGCACAAAATACTTGAAACTGAAAGTCAGTTAACTTTCTTACTTTCACATATTTTAGGTCATTTTTAAAAATCCTCTTCATCAGAATGCCATTCAAAATCTTAAAGTCATTATTAAAGTTACTTTTAAAATATGAAATTCAGCTTTTTTAAGAACAGTTTTTTACACAAACAAATGCTTGAACGTTTTTCATATAGTGTATACTAGTACCTTTTTTTCAAATGGTATAGCAGTTTAAGATATTTAGTGCTTAAATTCTAAGTTCAATGTAAGATCATTAGATAATGAAAAGTGAACACATAAAATTAAATAAAAAATAAACTGCGATTTGCAACCTAAAAAGATTTAAAATTCTTCAAATTTTACTATCGTGAAGAGGTTAGAAAACTACCTTAAACAGCATTATACAGAAGGTTGGTTATACTATTGCTTCACATAAGTACTGCAAAGCCTAAAACTAATGCCAAATATGTACCATTTAAGAAAATTCACTATTCATTGAAAAATGATATAATAATCAAAAGTAGCCAAATGAAGTGTTTTCAAGCAGCATTTACCTGAGCATAAAAATATCATAAATCTTTAGGTTTATGAAATTGTTTCTTAAATGCTAATCAATAACAGTGTGCATTGCATGATGGCTATATGTTGATTGTTTCTGGATAAATTAGTTGTAAAAAACAATTTCTTAAATGATAATTCAACTTCTTAAAAACCTACTTTGAATTGTCTATAGATGACTATTGTTTAGAACTTACAGTACATTATAACAATGTTGCTCAATTTAGATCTGTGCTTATCATTGCTATGAGAAGAAAAATATTAACAATACCAGTACATAGAAAGTTGTATAAAAATAATTTATACACTAGCTGTTCATAATATATTCTGCTTACTATAAACTACCTGGAGGAGTTCCTGAATTAGGCTTGTAGTCATCTAAACACCAAATCACCAGATTGAAAATCTCCAAAGTTTGTTTCTATTTATTATGTTTTAGTTTGTTTTGGAGAATCCTTTCCAACTTGTTTGCCTACCAAAATATCTCATTTTGATTTCTGTCATCTTTTGCCTGTTTATAATAAAGGATATCAATGCAAAAGATAGTG